>JASDQU010683379.1:67856-83622 GCA_032191745.1 Picea mariana
TTAAATGTAGGAATGCAGGAAAAATACAACAGACATGAAGGAAGTTAATATGCAAGAAGACTTGTAATGAAAACAAGTTATTTTGTAGGAAGGGACACAACATCTACATACAATAAACTAGGTGAACACATACACAGACAACAAATGAAATAAAAAACAACACAAAATGAAATAATAGTACAAGCATGATGAAATACAAAACAACGCAATATGAAATAACAGTACAAGCATGTACCTTTCTATATCCTCTTCAACAGATGTAGTCAAGACTCCGTCATTTTCTCCAGCTATTCTGTTTGTTTGAATGTGAGAACACACAAAATACAATGAACATAAACGTAAGCTGGTATGAACTGGAGAACAAGTAATATGTACATACAGTAAGTGAGACTCAATGAATAGAATAAAAGATAGGCAGTAACATGAACCTTTGCGCTTCTCCATCCATAGATGTAAATATATAATTTTTTTCCCTGCCCAAAATATATTACAAGCCACAAAATATTACGAAATTGCATGGATATAGCTAAACGATTTTTGGTTTTCCGTGGAAAAGTATCCAGATATGCTTCCACCCATGGAAATACATGTTATTTATCCTCTACACAAACTGCTGTGCCCATGATACAAGATTTTGGTTTTTCGTGGAAAACTATCCAGATATGCTTTCGGACATGGAAATATAATTTTGTAGTACATCTTTGTTGTGCATATTATATCTCATGTACAAGACAAATTGTATCATTGTCACACCAGTTTGTGTAGAGGATAAAGAACATGTATTGTCATATGGGCACGCTTCACCATACATGGTTTATAAGTGCAACCTGCATATGTTTTATTTTAACAAAAAAGCAACGGATATTGCAATTGCACATGTACTTATTGAACTATTTTTTATGCAACTATTTTCTATCATGTCAACACTGAAGTACCAGCAAAATATCATAGCAAAACATATCTCGACCTCGCCAGACATGACAAATAACACAACTGCATGTCCACTCATGGGTTCAGGGGCCGAACACCGTACAACGCCCCAAAAATAATAATAATACATGAAAAAAAAACCAGCTCCAATTGCCAGTGCATGACCCCAACCCTGCAAAGCCAAAGAAAACAACAAGCACCAAACTAGCGAGAAAGCACGAACTAGCCCAACTGTAGCCCCAAGGCCCCAAATCTTAAACTTGAGCCAAACAAACACAACCAACAACCGACGAACCAACGAACCAACGAACAAGAAACAACCACCGAACTAGTAAACAACATATGTATTTCCAACGATTACAAAACTGCAACCGAAGCACAAAAGGAACCGAAAACATATGACGAGCATGCTAGTAGAAATAAGAAAAAAAACTTACTTGTAAACTGCAAACACTGAACAACAAACAAGGAATATAAAATAAAACTATGGCATGGAAACTTACTCCGAAACGATGAAAGGCATAAGTGAAGGTTGAATTGTGAACCAAACAACAACAACAAGCAACAATTGACGAACCAATGAAAAAGAAGCACTCACCGAACCAACAAACAATGTATGTAGCTTCAACAATGACAAAATTGCATTCCAAGTCTAGAAGAAGGATGAAACATACAATGCCTATTCAACTGGTGGTGGAAAACAATATTGTCTAAATTCACTGCAACATTGTATGGAAAATTGAGAGGAAAAATGTACTCCGATAGGTGTATTTAGATAAACATTTAAGGCTGTCAAGCTATCTAAGGGCCTCGTGGTATGCAAACATTTAAGCTGTCAAGCATGTTTGAGGACCTCACGTCATGTAAACATTTAATCTATCAGGCCTATTCAAGCACCTCAAAAAAAGTGTCAATACATTTCAATACAAATACAAAGGAGTAATAATAATTATAGTAGCACAAATTAAAAAATAAACCATAATACAATGTTATAAACTTTGGAATTATCGATCACTATAAACCTTGGATATCTAAACATTTCAATATGATTAGTACTTGTAAAAAAAGTACCGCACATGATAAAACTTTGGATATGGAAACATATAATTCATTGGGAATAGCGAAGCTGGCAATAAGACCTCAAACCTATCATCCAATCAGATCATAACATGTATAGTTTTTTTATTATATAAAAAATAATTCTTTTAGTTCTCTATGTCAAACATTAGAAAGTATGCAAAAATTTGTAGTCAAATGACAAACTAATATCAAGTCAATGAATTATCGATCGCTATTGTCCCTCTACGCCTTCGGCAGGGACTAATAAGGGGGAGATGAGAATAATAATAGCTATAAAACAAAGAAAAGAACAAAAAATAAATTAAAAATTAATAAAAATTATAAAATAACCATTAAAGATAAAAGGTACAAAGACCAAAAGAAAAAAATATAACCATAAGCAAAATAAAATAAAATATACAACTAATAATAAAATAACTGGATTTGTTGTCCCCGCAAAATTTAGAACTCATGACCCAACATCATGGAGTGCCAACTGTCCTACACCTCAGGGACACATATTCAAATTGATATTAATAAATGTAATAAAATAAAATAAAACAATAATACATATTAAATTTAATATTAATGAATGTTCTAATCGTAAGAATCCTTAAATAAAAATAAAAATAACCATACAAATTAAAATATAAAAATAAAATATACCATAAATAATAATACAAATTAAAATATATACTAGTTAATAATGATAATAAGAATGAACAAACAAAAAATAATAATACAATAGATAATAATGATAATAAGAATGAACAAACAAAAAAAATAATATAAGGGAGACCATAAAATATAAAGTTAATATAATAATAATAATAATTAATACCAAAATTTGAATAACACTACTATTGATGGGAAAGCGATTTTTAAATTAAAAAATATAAAAAAACGGAAAAGGTGAGAGCAGACTTGCCAATACTACCCAGTTCTTGTGTTGTAGGTTAAAGGTAGATGTTTCTCGCTGACCTCCAAACTCCCATTTAAATCTATTAAGTTTGTTGGGGTGTTGATTATTTTCATTGCTTCTCCGATCCAATATTTAAAGTAGTGATCTTGTTTTGCCAATATTTTGATGTTCTCCATACACACCTAGTGCTTGGTTATATGGGAGTGTTATGCTAATGTCGAGGTTGGAGTGTGCTCATTCCTAATATCGGCCCCATGCTCTTTAATCCTTATATGAAATGAACATCTAGTTTCTCCAATATAACATTTATGTCATGAGCACTCAACCTTAGAGACCCCTTTGCACTAACGATGGTCAAGAGTTTCTTTGATGGACCTCATGTTTTTCTTATAAGTTTCCATTGGTTTGAAAGAGGTTGTAATCTCCTTCCTTTTCAGGACCTTGAAAATCCTCTCGGTGACCCCTTAATGTAGGGAAGGTGAGATATCTTGTTGGGGTTATGACTATTTATGGCTTGAGGCTCACCCCTTGCCCTTCCTATGTCTATTCTTATTACACTTCTATTGTCCTTATTCTTATACCCTATGGTCCTAAAGACTTTTCTTAGGTGATATTTCTCTTTCTCAAAGTGTTCCTCATTAGAGATTCTGATAACTCTCATGGCAATGGTGTCCATGAATATAATCTTATTAGTGGGGCAATAATTATATTTTTCATGAAGATATTCTTTGTACAAGTTTTATTTCTATAGACTTCATGGCCAAGGTGCCTATCCTTCTTCATGTTAATCAACACATCCAAGAAGGGGATTCTTTCGCTCTCCTCTAGTTCCATGGCGAACTTAATATCCTTAAAGATATAGTTAAGGTGCTTGAATAATTTGTTTTAAGGTCTTCTTTCCCATGTGGCCATATCACATTAGTGTCATCCATGCATTTCTTCCATCCTTTTTGCTTCATGGGTTATGTGTCTAGAGCTCTTTTCTTGAATTTTTTCATGAAGATTTTGGCAACAATGGGAGATAGTGGAGACCCCATCACTACAACACTAGTTTTATCATATAATTCTCCTTGAAATCTAAAGAAAGTTGATTAGAGGCATACTTCTTCTAGCTTTGTTGTTTCTAGGTCGGTGACCTCCTTGACAAAATGAGAAACTTCATTGAGGGGTATCTTCATGAAAAGAGAAATCAGATCAAAACTAATGAGGATATTATCAAGCTCAACTTTCTTGTTCTTAATGATTCTCACGAAGTCTGAGGAGTCATTAATAAAAGACTTGATATCACCTACTAAGGGGCCAAGGAATATTCACCACATATATCACCAGTTCATACATAGGAGAACCAATTGTGTTGACAATCAATCTGAGTGGAGTTGCATCTTTATGGATTTTAGGAAGATCACAAATCCTAGTAGTTATCTCATAACTAGGAAGCAATTGTTTTTTGGTTCTTTCATCCAAGTTTGAAACATTGAAAGGAAAATGTCATTGCGAATCTTTTGAATGACTATGAAAAGAGTAGAAGGTCATTAGCATAGAGAAAACTTATGATGAGACGGTCTCCCACTTTCTTGGTATACATGTTGGGGTCAAAATGACATCTAGAAATGTTGGTGTCAATAAAAAAAACTATCCATTTTAGCATACCAAGCCCAAGGAGCTTACTTAAGTCCATATAAAGATTTCTTAATAAGGAAAACACAAATTGAGTCATTTTGAATACAAGGAAGAGGTTATTCCATGTAAATTTATTCTTGCAAATCCCCATGCAAGAGGGAAGATTTAACATCCATTTGATGGACCTCCCATTTGTATGATGTTACAAGGGATAGAGAAAGCCATATGTAATTCAATTTGGTTACATGGGCAAAGGTTTCATTATAGTCAATTCCATCTACTTGGGAAAATAATTTAGTAACAAATTGAGCTTTATATCTATCAACACTTCCATTTAGTGCATATTTAATTCTATACACCCCTTTACATATGACAAGTTTTCATCTTTTTGGAAGAGGGATAGTATCTCAAATATCATTCTCCATTAAGGAACAATATTCTTCATTCATCATTGCATCCTAATATGGATGGCCATAATATTTTGTAAATATTTTTGGATCACAAGTCTTTGAATCTTGAGCCAAAAGAGAGGAGACTTGTTGCAATTATGAATGTGTATGACATTGATACGAAGAATCACCACAAGATCACCAATTTCTTGTTGTGCTGTATAGTTTACCCATTTAGGAAGTGTGATGTAGGTGTAGGTTCATGTTTAATGGGCTTAATTAGAGGAGAGTGAGTAGTTGAAGATGGATTTTCATCCTCACTGTCACCATCTGACATCTATAGAATAAGAAACCCAAGTAGGGGAACTAGCAAAAAAAATCGAGAATAGAAGTTGGTATATTCCTTAAGACGGTAGAATGTTGAATTGGGCATGCAAGTCGAGAGAGATTCATCAGATTTCAAATCTCTCCTAATAATAATTAATGTTGAATTAGGTTGAATAATTTTATAATCTTTTACATATTTAGTGTATCTAACAAAAATTCACTTCTCACTCTTAGGTTGTAATGTGCTTTCCTTTTCTCGTCAAGAATGCAAGTCCACACTTCACTATTAATCACAAGAGAGTGGCTTACATCTAGTTCAATCTTAATCCATGGTTATTCGTGTGTTATATCCTTTAATGACAATGTGAGAGCATGCTTAACTATGTAATTGGAACAATTAATGTCTTCTACCCAAAATGAGGACTTAATCCCTTAGATTGGATCACATAATTTGCCATTCCTTTTAATGTGTGATTATTTCTCTTAATAACACTATTTTGTTTTGTGTGTATGAAATAATATGTTACATATAATTTCACTATGTAGTGCAATAAGTTGTAAATATATTGTTAACATATTCACCACGAATCTTTGTTCTTAGCTTCTAAAATTGATCTCTGAATTATTTTTCTACATGGGCCTTTTAGGAAAAAAACATATCAAAACTCCACTCTTAAGTTTTAAGAAATAAACCCAAGTGTGTTTGGAAAAGTCATCTATGATGGTTAAGAAGTACTTTAACGTAGAGAAAGAAGCAAAAATAAGCATACCACACAAATCACTATGAACATGTTGAAAAGGGCTGATGCATGCCAAGAGCATGTTTGTCAAAAATATCCTAATGATGTTTGTTGAGAACACAAATGAAACAAGAACCATCTCTACAAGAATGAGAGGAAGACCAATTACCATATTACATATACAAGGTTGTTGTAATGGGTGTTAGTTTAGATGACCAAACCACTCATGACAAAATTTGGTGATGCCATCATTATGAGCAACAAAAATTGAGGGAAGAGATGATGAACCAAAGTTGTCAAATTTGTACAACCTAGTAATATTATTATCAATTCCAATTGCTTAGACACATTGTATGTGATCCTTTAAATACTAGATTAAAACTCCTTGAGGTGAAAAATATACACTTTTACCTTAACTTGAATGTGTTATTTGATACAGTAATAGAAGGTTGTAGTAAATACTTGGAACACATAATACATCATTAAAGTGGCCATAATCTAATTGAATTGTCCTAGACCCTACACCACTTAGATATCTATCATCACTTACAAATATTTTTTTGGTGTTATATTCATTAAGAACATAAAAGATGGATTTATCCTTAGCCATATGATAAGATGCTTATGATCACTCAATAAAAGAAGAAGGAGAAGTTGCATTGAAAGAAAAAACAAAAGTATAAAGAGCATATCCATGAGAAGAAGAGTTGATGTTATTAGTCTTCATTGCTTCTTCTAGGGCTTCCATATTCTTGAAACATTTAGACTCCATATAACCATCTCACCCATAAAAAATACAATGTCTCTCAATGCTCATACTTCTTGATTTAGTTCCTTTATTATCATTGGGATAAGAGTTGGTTGGAAGGGTTTGGGAACCTTGTTTTGTTTGTTGTTGCGAGGGTGCAGATTCTTCAGATGCTTGGGGCCTTTCTTTTGTTGTGTCACTCAGGCTTTGTTAGATGTACTTGCATTACTGATCAATCCAAGATGAAAGATCTTATCTTGGTTTTTAAGGAGAGAATCACAAAAAAATTCAGAAGAAGGCATTTTGTAAGTGTCCCCTTGACTGAAAAGTGCTTTTTTGGTGGATCAAAAAATTGTAGATACAAAATTAAATAGACATTTTCAAGCTTAGCAAGAATAACATATATGAATTGATCATATTAATTTTTTTATCTTATAATTTGCAAATAAAATTCTACGTTCCTTAAACTTATATAGAAAGCCTCAATGAAAAATAAATCATTAGGATTCAAAACAATCAATTGATTTTTGAAACGGTGGGCTTGAATAACATTGTGTTTAAAAAACCCAATTTTCAGTTTCCAAGTTGCATGTGGGGTTTCAATCCATTGAAGGTGAAATTGTAAATAATTGGAGATTAACATCGATATCTATCGTCAGGGAGAATTGCAACTTATGTTGTTAGAAAAGAGTGCAGTGGAATGGCCTTTAAATGAGAAAAGATAAGATTTGATCATTGAGAAGTGGAAAATAAAATTATAAGATAACAAGATAACTGTTACGAAAAAGCCTAAAAATAATAAATGAAACAAAAGTTGTTATGAGAAAACCTTAAGATAATAAATAATATATAATATGAGAGTCAAATTAATAATATTGTGAGAGTCAAATTAATAATTATTGGAGATGTTTAAATACAATGAAGATATGAATGGTGAGATAAGAATAATAAGAATATATACGTAAGAGTAAGTAAAGGGATGTAAAAATAGGATTAAATAAATGTGAATAATAGACGAGAAAAATTAAGAAATACTATCAGATTAATTATGAAAATTAAGAAATAATTAACATGATTAATAAGGATTTTTAATAAGATAATGAGAAGAACATGGATTGTTGAATTACGAAGAAACAAATAAAATAAAGAGGTAAAAAAAATGAAAGAATGAGGAGGTTAAAGAAAGGAACACGCCTAGGAACACCACGAAAGGAGATCAAATTAACCACTCTAGGTTTTATGGCCAAGGTGACGAATGACAGGCTTCCAAGATTGGTTAAGTTTGCAGCCATCATCACAATTAAAATTATTGGGATGTTTCTCAATTTCCAGTGCTTTTCGAATGATTTGAGATGAGTGATAGGGTGCTAAGGAAAGGATTTTGTTATGGTAAAAGAAAATTAGGTTTTTTTATTTGAAGGAGTGTTCGACAATAGCTAAATTTGAGATACGATTGTGGGTTGTGCCAACAATGTGTTCTTTTAGGCATGCTTTAAAGGATCCATCAATTTGACGAATGTATGATTTTCCACATGAACAAGGAATTCGGTAAACTCTCGGGGTCAAGCAATGGGTCAAATTTATCTTTAGTGGTTCTAAATAATTGTTTAAGGGTTTTATAGGGTTTGAAAATGGTTTTAATATTTTTTTTAGCCAAAATTGTAGATATGTGAGCAATGGTGCCATGGATGTAGGGAAGAGAAATAAGAGCCAAGGGATGGAAAGAGGAGGAGGATTTTTTCAAATTGGGATTGCGATTCGAGAAAAAGGATTTGTTGATTTGAGAGATGGAGTAACCATTGGACCTAAGGGATTTAGTTATATGGACTTTTTCTTTTTTCAAGAAACATATTATCTCTCATAACCCTAAGGCCCCCAGAATTTATGAGTGGCCTAAAATTCACAAAAAGGACACCCCCCTTAGATCTATAGTAAGCACTATAGGTGCTCCCACTCATGCCCTATTCCGATATCTTGTTGGCAAACTTAAGTATTTCATTGGACATACTTCATCCTTCATCAAATAATCCTACGATTTTATTCATAAAAAAAGAGTCTTCATATTGATGATCATGACATAATGGTGAGTTTTGATGTTGTATCTCTTTTCACAAAAATCACTGTCCCATAAGCCCTCGATCTAATATCCAAAATTGTTGACATTGAAACCCTCAACCTCATTGAAATTTGTCTCACATTGACTTTATTCACCTTTAAAGGGACTTGCTATGAAAAAACTGAAGGTACAACCATGGGATGCTCCTTATTCTCAGTCGTTGCTAACATTTTTATGGAACATTTTGGGAATTTGACCCTCAACAATTTTTACCTCAAACCAAAGTGTTGGTTTAGATTTTTTTATGACACCTTCGTTGTCTGACCTCATGGCCATTCCACCCTAAATTCCTTCCTTAAACATCTTAATATTATCTCCCCTCATATCTAATTTATTTTGGAAATACAAAAAGATAACGATCTCTTCCCTTTTTGGATGTTCTTATCTCTTGTCTTCTTAATGGCTCACTCACCCACCAAGTTTATAGGAAGAAGACTCATACAGATAGATACCTTCATGCCCAATCCCATCATCAACCAACTCAAAAATCCGTTGTTCTAAAAAAAAATATTACGCAGTTTCAGTCAACTCTATAGATCGAACTCTGTTACATTAAATTCATCAATCCGATGTTCGTATACTTGTGAGATGCCGAAAAAATATATGCAGGAGTAGGAAACTAACTCTAAGATAAGAAAGTTGAATGAAAGGCTACACAATTCAACTGAGGTCAATGGACCTATTCTTCAACTATTAACCACATTCCTTTGGTTGATAAGAAAGAGCATCAAATGGTTTTGAGATTACTAAAGAAACTACGTCTACAATGCCTAACTCTGTAGGGAACCATGCTTGCATAAATGAAAGAGCATAAAGAACTGAATAGAAAATGAAATGAGCAGCTACTACAATAACATCACACAACACAAATGAAGCTATTTGGGCAACGTATAACAAAGAGAAGGGGCCCTACCTCTCTTGGAATATGCTTCTAAGAAGGACTACATTAGATAACTCTTGATGTGCAACAACAAGCTCTTTATTCCAGCATCAAAATGATTACAATGATCCTTCTCTTAAATTATCTAACTCTCTAACTCCTTCACTATCAACTATGAACTATCCAAGTTGAATGATATCCTCTCATATTTATACATACAACTTATCCTTCACAAAAGGAAAAGGAGTTACAACAATATGAAATCAGATCCTAAACAAGTGGATCTACAACTAACAAATCCTCGATCCTAAACATGTGGATATTTCACCACCAAATATTGGATTTGATCTAAGAGAGTTTGAATAAGATAATAACAACATATCCCATGAGATCTGTGTGGCCAAATTCATGGATATGGTTTGCCACTTGGTCAAACCACTTAGCTACAGAATTGCAAGCTAGTTAGACCAATTTTGGAAATATCAACCATGCACCCCTTGTTTTGTACTTTTTGCAGATTTTCCTCGACATTCTCGCAAGTGACCCTAATATGCACAAAACCCATATTTTATATTTTCGAGATTCCTCTTCATTTGATCAGAAATGTTGTGGAAGTTTGACTACCAGAACTGCCAATCAACTGCAAAATTGTCAATAACTACATAATTTCCAACAACTACAAAATTGCACGGGCAAGTTAGGAAATAACAATATATTCCCTAAGTAATCATCAAAACATGGTAAATAAACCACTTTAGTGTAAGTATGCCACATGAAGCTCATATAAAGTAGAAATGGTAAAATGCAGAAATATGAGTGATAAAGGGATTGAAAATGAAGGGGTAAAGTGAATGAAAAATGACTAAATAACATAGTAAAATATGTTATTTTTGAGGTCCAATACCCAAGCCTTTCAAATATCCACTCTTTGATTCCGTGAAAAAGAAAAAGCCTATCTGATTGAAGCCCTCAGGTCCAATGGTTACTCCATCCCTCAAATCAACAAAGCCTTTCGCTCAACTCGCAATCCCAATTTGAAAAACTCCTCCTCCTCTTTCCAACGATTGACTCTTATTTCTCTTCCTTACATCCATGGCACCACTGATCACATATCTAAAATTTTGGCTAAAAAGAATATTAAAACTATTTCCAAACCCTATAAAACCCTTAAACAATTATTTAGAATTGCTAAAGATAAATCTAACCCAATGTTTGCCCAATATTTTACTAAATTCCTTGTTCCTATGGAAAAGCATACATTGGTCAAACTGGTAGATACCTTAAAGCATGCCTTAAAGAACACATTGTTGACACAACCCACAATCGTATCTCAAAGTCAACTATTGTTGAATGCTCTTTCAAATAAAACCCCTAATTTTCTTTGGGAAAACCAAAATCCTCACCTCAACGCCCTATCACTCATCTCAAATCATTCAAGAAGCACTGGAAATTGACAAACATCCCAATAATTTTAATCGTGATGACAACTACAAACTCAGCCAATATTGGAAGCCTGCCATTCATCACCTTGGCCATCAAACCTAGATTGCTTAATTTGATCTCCTTTTGTGGTGTTCCTTTCTTTAACCTCCTTTCATTTTTTCCCTTTCCTCTTTATTTATTTGTTTCTTTGTAATTCAATATTCCATGTTCTTCTCATTATCTTATTAATCCTATTAATTATTTCTTAATTTTCGTAATTAATCCAATAGTATTTCTTAGATTTCCTCATTTGTTATTCACATTTATTTATTCCTATTTTTATATCCCTTTACTTACTCTTATTATTTCTATCTTCTTATTCTTATCTCACCCGTCATATCTTCATTGTATTTCAACATATATGATACTTATTTATTTGTCTGACTCATAATATTATTAATTTGACTCTCATATTATATATTATTTGTTATATTAAGTTTTTTATCATAACAAATTTTGTTTCATTTATTGTTTTTAGGATTTTTTGTAAAAATTATCTTATTATCTTATAAATTTATTTTCCATTTCTCAGTGGTCAAATCTTATCTTTTCTCCTTTAAAATACATTCCGCCATACACTTTTCTAACATCATAAGCTGTAATTATCCCTAATGATGGGTGGAGTGTACACTCGAAATGTTGGACGTTTCAAAACTTCTCACATAGGTTATATCCAGAAATATCTTAAACAATATGACAAACTATGAAAACCTACACCCTCGGATCGATATCTTTTCATGTGATTCATCATTTTTATTATATCATTCATCTCTGTTTAATGGTTATCTCTCTTTAATGGTTGATGAGGGACAATTTCTATTCCCAAGGTAACTCGGTAAATCCCTTTACTTTGTAATGAATCCTCTATACAAGATTTCCATGAAAAGTTGTTTGAATTGGTAAGTAAGATGTCATTTGGACTAGCCATACTACAATAGGAAAGTAAGATGGTTCCAAAAGTATAGTTTATTGTTCACATGGAAACAACTTGGAAAAACATGAAGTTTCAAGAAAAAGTTTACTTTGTAGTGAATCCTCTATTCAATATTTCCATAAAAAGTTGTTTGAATTGGTAAGTAAGATGTCATTTGGACTAGCCATACTACAATAGGAAAGTAAGATGGTTCCAAAAGTATAATTTATTATTCACATGGATATAAGATTTCCATGAAAAGTTGTTTGAATTGATAAGTAATATGTCATTTGGACTAGCCATACTACAATAGTAAAGTAAGATGGTTCCAAAAGTATAATTTATTGTTCACATGGAAACAACTTGGAAAAACATGCATTTTCAAGAAAAAAAAACATTAAAAATAGAGTTTAGATGATTATAAAAT
Organism: Picea mariana; assembly: GCA_032191745.1. Lineage (NCBI taxonomy): Eukaryota > Viridiplantae > Streptophyta > Pinopsida > Pinales > Pinaceae > Picea > Picea mariana. Next base: position 80,410 of record JASDQU010683379.1, read on the forward strand.
TATGCCTATTTGAAGAAACACACAAAAAGTTAAAATAATAACCAAGGTGCCACCTAGCAGGTGGAGGTTGGACCACGTGGTGATGGGTGCACGATGAAGTTGTTGAGTTGTAAAGAGCAATGGAAATTTTTCCCTCATTCTCTTTGTCCTATAAACTCACTTTTGCAAATAAGTTACTTTATAATTTAAATAATCCAATTTTATAATATAAGTGAGAATCACATTTATAACTAAATTTCTTTATAACTTATGTTGCATGCAAAAAAGTAACTGAAAAGAATGATAAAGTGACTTTAGAACTTTAAACGATTCATGTTTATCACTTAAGTGTGATACACTTTACAATAAAATTACTTTATAACTTAAGTTGCATACACTTTTACAAAGAGTAGCTTAAAAGAATAATTTAAACTCAAGACCTTTATCTCTATAAAATAACTTTCAACCAAATAAGTTATTACAAAAATATATACCAATTATTAAAAATAAGATTAAAAAAAACACTCAGCTTTCTTAAAGTGTGTGCTTATCTCGAAAACCCTTATTCTTTTCCTTCAAACAACTTTATACACCACCATGCACAATAACAAGAAAATATTTCCAAAAACATTTAAAAACAATTGTAGAACCTTATATGCCCGAGTTTAAATTTTAGTTAGTCTACTTAGAAAAGATAACTTTTTCTCTTTGATTCCAATTTTCCAATATTACAGAAGGCATAAGGAAAATATGATATGTAGATCATAAAAGGATTTCTTCTCTATTTTTTATTTCCTAATATTTCACAAGGCACGTGGAAAATAGCATACACAGATTGCAAATGAAGCAATCTAAAAATATAAATACAAAAATTGAAACACTAAATTATGAAAATGTAAGAGGAGGTTTTAAAAAAAAAACTTAAACACAATATATTTTACCTCCATATTTGAGATAAATTATCATCTATTATGCAAACAAAAAACTTTTTTAGTTTAAAAAAAAGGGTTTCCAACTAGAAGAAATGCTCTATATATCAGAGTGGTTCACTTGCCCCATAAATACTTAGAAATAACATAATCCTAAAGTCCTTTGTTGCATGCGAAATATAGATTTAGGATGTCAAGCAACAATAAGAATGAATCTTCATAGGAGCTTTCAACTTTGATACAATATTCAAAAAATACAGTATATCCACACAAATTGAACACTATAAGACAACCTTAGACACACACATTGATCAAATATTAGTACACCGATATTTACATGGTTAAAACTCTCAAAGATGGAAGTAGTCCATGACCCACTAGCTAACACAACCACTTGAGACAATATATTAATGCAAAAATAAAACGTATTATAGATTTAACATCTCTCACAATTAATCATCAAAACATGACCCTCCATGCTCTTTAAATAGAGATCATGGACCAATTGAGTGTTAAGCCATGGATCAAGTGCCATTAGTATCAAGGTGAAGTTGAATAGTCGAATCACTTTATATCTAAAACATAATCGTGATCATCGAATTAGATAGTTACAAAATCACACTTAATAAGCACACATTAATATTGAGGTCTAAAAAGGGACTCCTAAGAGATAAAATAAAATATTATGAGTTTGTCATTTTGTGGGGAGGTATATTTACCATTCAATTTTTGCATTACAATCCATGTAACCATAGTTAAGTTAAATTCAAAAGTTGTCTAGAAGTAAAATTAATAAAAAAAATTCTATTGATGTGACTTAAAGGAAATGATGTGACTATAAATAGAAGTGAGTTCTTTTAAAAAAAATCACTATCCTTAAACAAGGAATGCATGGGTACTTTATTCAAAAGTAAACTTAAACAATGAATGCATGTGTACTTTATTCAAAAGTAAACTTAAACAAGGAATGCATGGATACTTTATTTAAAAGTAAACTTAAACAAGGAATGCATGGGTACTTTATTCAAAAGTAAAGTACTTTAAGAGTATTCTACTTTATGAATATATTTATATCATATTCAAAATTAATTTATGAGTATTTTTTTTTTTTTCATTATGAGTACTTTTTTTTAAAGCACTACCATAATTAACTATGGTTTCCATCCATCATTTAGAATGTGACAATTCACCATCTTTAACTCAAACAATGCTAAGTCATCCCCAAGGGATGATGTCATCTTCTGAATTGTGATTGACTCTTATAAAGTGGATTTTGGTGGTACATTTTTTGATTTGAGGCCCTATTTTGACCTCAAAATTCTCGTGGCACTTTACCTAAAAATGTAAACCAAGATGAACTTGAATGCCTCCTAAGTGTCTAAATACCTTAATGGACATTGACTAATGAAGCTAATTTCAACCTCAATAGGTTGTAAGATTTGCATAATGCACTGAAGGAGCCAATGGCATATTCTTTGTTTGTTTTGTGAGCTTATAAAACATATTGTTTATCGACATTTCTAACTTGTATGAACTAGATATATTTTCATCCAAAAAATGTGGTAATCAATGTGTCTACTACTTTTCCTAAAATAACATTGTGAGGATCAATCTTGTAACACCCTAGTTTTGATCCCCGGTTTGGAAATGTATATTTATGTATATGATGAATGGTCAAGGGCCAAGTGATGTGATATGTAAATATTGTATATTGAAGGATAATAATAAAAACACATCACAAGTTGCAAATGAAGAAGGATGAAAAATATGGGAGTCTATGATTCCACAAAAAAGGAAGGAAAGAGGGCTCATGGGGCTCAAAGGGGGCCAAAGCGAAATAATATTATTTTATTCTAAACCCAAGTCACTTACCTCATATTATTCTAAGTCATATCAACCTTGGAGTTAGTGGGATAAATGAGATATGTGGACTTCTTAGGAAGACATGTGGTGAGTTGTGAGGATGAAAATATAATCCATGAATTTTGGTTGTTGTGGGGGAGTTTTCAATCATTATTCTTGGGGGATGTATAAGAGGTTACACTGCCATACTATGGATGTAACATAATTCTAGGCATGGATGTTATGAAAACCATGAAGAAATTATGCCCATGTGCATGAGGAATTATTGGCATTGAGAAAAATTAGTGATAGCTGAGAATCCTTGGAGTCCCTAACAAAGATATTTCCTAGTCAGTCGATGCCAAGGTATTTTTTAGGGGAAAAATTTCACCAATTGGGTATTTTTGGTCATTTAAAAAAAATATTTGCCATTTTGGTTAAATATTTTCCTAATTTTTACATA
>JASDQU010683380.1:10416-28285 GCA_032191745.1 Picea mariana
ACAAAGGGGGGGATAGAAGCAGAAGCATACTAAGGTTTTCTCTTTAAGTTTATGTTGACTAGATAGTTCAGTTTTTATTCATTCATTTATATATTCATCACAAGCCTAATTCTCTTTTATGATAGCAGGGTCTTATTGTAGACAACAATATTGAGGGCTGAATCACATTATTCAGACACTTGTTTTTCAGAGGTGTTGATCTATCTTTGATAATTTGTGTAGACTTGTCTGTTTGTGAATTAGTTTTCATGTCTGACAAAGGATATTGTGCAAAGTAGAGTGGGCATCAATCTGTGGCAAGTTGATCCAGCTTTTAGAGTTCAATTTTGGTTTCCTGACAGAGGTCCTTTTGTATGTTCCATCGAGGATGTCTAAGTTTGACTTTGGTCCAAAATTTTTGAATGAGATTTTGTAAAGAAAATGACTCTTTGGTGAATTGGAATGAAATAAATGATTTTTTTATGTCTCATCTGTCTTGATTATCATCTTGGTGTCTTTACTTCTGTCTTTACATTCATTTCAACAACTATTATATTCATAAGATTACATAAAAAGTAAATTTCCAACAAGCTTTTTATTGAAAAAAGACTAGCCTAAGCATTGGTAATTAATACTTGTGAGTTAGGATGCTATTTTTGTTGGCTATAAACATAGGGTGATATTCCTGTCTATTTTTCTTTATCCAAGTATAATATGAAAATGATTGAGTAAGATCATTTCATATCTTTTCCTCAATAGACATGTTAGCGGATGTGTTGAATCTGTTCAATGAATATGGCGGCTTTGTCGGTCTCAGACTGAACATGGGAATAGTTTGTCTATGTGGTGGAAAGAGGTAGTGCAACATCAATGGGACCCAAAGGTTGGAATCCCAGACCCACCTGAAATGGGCTATGGATGGTGGAGCTATGGAGAGCCTTGTTGTAATTGTGTTGAACATAGGGGATACTCTCATCCTATGTACGTGGATTCTTAGAGTTGTACATGCGTAGGATTTTCACAATCATCTGATTGACGAACTTTGTTTGGCCGTCTATTTGGGGGTGGAAATAAGTGGATTTAGTGATCTTGGTGTCCAACAATGACCAAAGAATCGACCAAAATGTGTAGAGGAACCTCATGTCCCAGTCGAAGATGATGGTCTATGGTATCCCAAAATGGACCCAGAATCGTTTGAAGAATATATTTATAAGTATCTGCCACTGTGATATTCTTCTTTCATGCTGTGAGGATGACCATCTTTGAAAACCAATCAATGACCACAAATACGCAGTCATTTCCTTGCTTGGTGGATGGAAGGCCAGACATGTAATCCATTGAGATGGATTCCCAAGGATTCTCAATAGTAGGAAGAGGGGTGTATAAGCCTTGCTTCTTGATGGATGGCTTGGAAATGGCACCAAAAATGCAAGATCTGATATATTTGCTGACGTCCTGCTAAATTTTTGGCCAATAAAAATGATTCTAAATAATGACCACAATTTTCTCCACGCCAAAATGTCCTGCCATCCGAGTGCAGTGGGCTTCCCAAATCAATTTTGCATGATCACTTGTAGGAACAAAAAGATGAAACATATGGCATAATAGTCTGTGATAAATATGAAAATTGGTGACAGTCGCGCCTGTACCCAAGAACTGATAGGTGGTGGCAAAGTCCAGATCTTGTTGATAAAATTGGGGCCACTCAGATGCCTCATGTCCACATGAATGGAGCACAGTGGTGAGAGCATCCATGGGAGGTCAACTAAGGCAGTCAATGACACGATTCGATATCCCTATATTATACTTGATATTGAGATGGAATTGTTGTAGGTAGGTGGACCACTTTTGATGGTAGTCGTTCTGCAATTTCCCTTATGTCTATATGAACTGCAGAGGCTTGTGATCAGTGTGGATGATCATCTCCTTTCCCATAATGTAATGTTTCCATTGACGATAGGATTGTACGATGGAATACATTTCCTTGTCATAGGTAGGGTATTTCCGGATAGTATCTGAGAGTGTCTCACTATGGTATTCCACTGGATGACCGTGCTGAGTGAGAAATGCGCCTACAACATAGTCAGATGCATTAGTCTCAATCTCGAAAGGTTGGTGTTGGAATAGGGGCATACCCAGGGTTCAACGCTACAACATCGCACCAACAAAACCCTAACTACCAGCCCTTTCGGCAACACTTGCGAAGCAGATGAAGTCTCACCCGAGGTAGAGGCAGGGGTGGTTGCAGGACTTAGGTATCTGCAACCTTAGCTAGGACACAGATCTGTGATTATAACACTTAATAGAGAACTTAGCACCGTTATTTCATCATTATATAACCAATATCTACTCCACAGAGAAAACAAAGAATCACATCATCCACCCTGACCTAATGTGTATAAGAACATAACAAAGGAATTAGATCAGATCTAGTAGATTCAAGCACTAAGAAAGTTCACATATTTCATATCTAGCATCCAGATTCATCATCAGCACAAAACATAAGCAGATCTATCTATCTGTATCAAAGCACTTAGCAAATAACACATAAACACATCACAACATCGCACAGAGAAGAATAACACAGTATTTACGTGGTTCACCCCCACCCTGGGGCTACATTCACCAACTCTTCTTCTTTATTAACTTCAATCAGTCATCTACATGCACAGAGCCAAAAAACCTTACTCCACATAAGACAGGAGATCTGCGCAGCTCGCTAGATCCTCCTTCCTTGCGTTACAACACAAATCACTCCACAGTCTCTTACAATGACTTGCACTCGGCTCTGCAAGTCTCACACAGTATGCACAAATCCTTACACTTCTTGATCACACAGATCCCACTCTTAGCACTTAGCTAACTTGCACAACAATTGCGCACTATTCCACTACTTCTTACATTGCCTAGCCTTCTATTTATACATACAAAATAGGCCTAAACATGGGTAAACCCATGGGTCGACATCCCATACCCATTACATATTCCCAAATCCCAAAAAGGACCCAAAAAGGGGCCAAGATCCCACAATCTTTGCTTCGTCTTGCGCTCCGTCTTCGACAGGATGTCGAAGTCCCAAAATAGGTCAACTTGACCAAGGATCTCCCAAAACTTGGTCAAGGGCCAACATGCCCCCAACACCCACCTGTGACTCATCCCGAGTCACTCTAGTTTGACTAGATTTGCATCAAACACCTCAAGCTTGGCTCGAGTGGCTTCGACCTGCTATTGTGCTACGACTTCCTTTTCAGCAAATGTGTGGATGACTGCATCATTGATAGGTCCCTCTAGAAGTTGTTCTGTTGTAGTGACAACCTGCTCTAGCTCTGCTCCTTGGCCTTCTACCTCTGTAAATAATTGATAGGCCTTATCTTGCACAAGTTGGAGTTTCTTGGTTATCTCCATAACTCTTCTATGGATAGTATGGATTTGCTATTGTGCAATGTGTTTCTCTTTGGAGAGCTTCATTCTTTCCATAGATGACAGGGACTTTAGCTGCGCCTGTATCTTTTTGGCTTGGTACTTCACCTCTTGGAGATGTGAATCTAGTGCTCTTAAATCTGGACTCTCAGCGAGTCGCTCATATGTCAATGCATTGTGATCAGTGAGCTGCTTACATTCCAGGGTATGAGCCTTGAGTTGTTAAAATGTTCTCCTAGCAATTGCTTCTCTTTGGTCCTTTACATCTTGTGGGGTCTCAGGTACTGTGCGTAGCTCCAAATCTGCTATGCGTTGTTGTAGCTATTGGATCATTTCTTCAAGTTGCGCTACTTGTTGTGGAACTCGCTCTTTGACCTTTAATTCTATGAATGTCATAGAGAGAAGTGCTCTGTTGACCACTTCCTTTACTTCGAGTTGCTCCACGAGCAACTGTGCCTTTTCTTGTTGTAGTTGGGATTTTTCTTCATCAAACTTTGCTTGGAAGGAAATCTTTTCCCGTTCTCCAGCACTATGCTTCTCTAAAATGACTCCATGTACTTCTGCCAAAGCCTAGATGGATTTCTCTGTTTCTTCTTGCACTCGTCGAAGATGAGCTTCGACTGTATCAACTAGGCGGTGGAGTTGATCTGGCTCATCTCCCAATTCTGGATCTCCTGGCACAGTGGAGTCTGCGCGACTCGACTGTAGGGCCTGCTGTACCCCTCAGAGTTCAGTCTCGATTCGATAATACATATCCTCTTTCTTTGATTCTTGTTTCTCTGCTATTTCCAGTGAAGCATCGTTCAGGGCTACTATGAGGAATTCAAAGTCATCATAGGTGAGGATGGTCTGCATCTTGGTCATGGTGGCCTTCGATTTCTTTCGGGAGGAAGGTTTCAGAGGCAAACCTTTCCTCTTCTTCAGGGGATCAGCCTCGTCACCCTGCTATTGTTCGACCTCTTTGTCATTCAACTCTTCACCATCACCTCCTTTCTCTGGTGATATGGAAGTGGTCTTCATGGATGCACTGTCTAAATCCTAAACCTCTTCAGTCTTCTTTGTCTTGCTAGGTCCGGGTGTATCCTGCGCATTTTCTGGGCCGTCAGTGTTGGATATCTCCATAGGGTCTGCTAGAATGAGGAGGTCTACCGACCAGTCCTTGGTGATATACTCCAAGTCCTCCTCCATTATCTTATAGTACGATTGGAGTTGTTTCTTGTGTTTTTCAGTGCACGCTGTGATCTAAATAAAATGTCAGTTTGCGTTAAACTTCATCAAGGACCTAAACCAATGTAGAGTGTTCAGAGTGATGTGAGGATCATACTGGATGGTTGTCTTCAACTGGTTGTAATAGGTATGAAAAACAACATTGGACTACCACTGTTTATTCATATCGTTTGAGCACCACAGTGTACTTAACTTCCCGGCCAATGGTTCGAAAGGCTCTATGTCCGGTAAGGTCGCACCTTACGGCATCTCCCAGGCAATAAAAGAAATCAGGATCAATAGCCAACTGAAATGAAATTTGTACCCTTGGTCCTGGGCTTCTCTACAGTCGAGTTCTAATTGGATCACTAGGTACTTTTCCCAATACATCTGAAGTCCTTCTGCGCACTTCCCTGCGAGGTTGACTACAAAACCGATGACTTGGGTAGGTCGGTTCTTCTGTAATAACTTCTCTGTGATCAACTAACAAGTGAGGCACATTGTGCCACTATGAATAGAAGCTACTTTGTAATATCACATTCCCTTCTTGACATTGCCATAAGTGTCTTTGATCCGCTGTGCTAGAGCACGATCCATGGCTTTTCCAGGGTAAAACTCTTGTGGATCGGGTCCTTGCATACTCAACCCCGTGATCCATTTGATCATCATCAAATCAATTGTTATATGAAATTTTAGCCACAAATAACCTCCATGGTAATAAGACAACAGTATATTGACACATGCATTCACCTCCTGGTGTCATCCAAAGTGAGGAATCTTCATGACATTGAGCAGGGTGGATTGCGGGAGGTTATGGGTCCACTACTGGGGGATTATATTCAAATTATTCCCCTTATTTCGAGTCAGGTACTTATGTGGGGCGAGCATGTTGTAAACTTTGCGATATCCCAGGTTGAAGTCACTAAACTTCAACGCCGCAATCTTATCTTGGTCTGCTCGAACAACGCATATCCCCTTCGGGAGGTACGTAGTGACCAAAGTGTAGTCGAAATGTCTAGGCACGCTGTCTCGATTTATTGTGCCACTCAGAGGTGGTAGATAGGTGGGTAATATAGTCGGGATCAATTTAGCATTCACTAGATCATCCCTGTGCTTGGTTCACTTTTCATCAGATGGTCGGGATGGTCCAACTCTGAGAGCAGTGGATGGAGAGGCTAGCAGTCTCCTTATCGACGATGCTTGTACACCTGTAGACATCGACATGACTCTCTCAGTCATGAGGTTGATCAGAACTTCTTCAACAATTTTCATTGTAGCACTCAACTCGTCCGACATACACGCTCAGGGATAAAAATCTCGTGTTCGAGGGGTATCTTAGACACAGTAACGAGATAGAGAGAAAGAGCGTGATGATCACTGTATAAACTTGACTTAGTCTGTGGGCTCAAATTCTCAATTGGCAAAAGTGTTCTCGGTGCATGGCACGACGGGATAAATAGGTAACTCGGCAATGGGTCGCTTGCAACGAGTATGAAGTGTTCATTAACTATGTTCTGTCCATTATGGCACGGTCCCAACGGTCGGATGGCGAGTTGTCTTGTCCATAAAATGTCTTTCTATCCATTCAGGGCATTGGTCTAACTGTTATAATGGCCCCAATGACTATATTGCTTCGCTATGGCGAAGTGCCATGCGTCACTGTTCTGATATCCAGGTGAAGCTCCAATTTTGAAAATTTTCCTTCTGCAAGGTCCCCTCTAGACCCTTTTGCAAATTCTTGATCTTAACTCTCTTTTTACTTAGCTTTCTATCCTTCTTTCCAGTGGGTTTCATCTCGGTGTGCCTTTTTCCATTCTGATCCTTAGCTTCTTTTGGCATAGTTACTTCACGTTGTTGATATTCCTTCCTAAGATTCAAGGGTAACCCTTCTTCTTCATAAGGAACATGTACTTCAATATTTAGTGGTTCTTCTAGTGGTCTTTCAACTTCTAGTGGCTTTGATATGTTCTTTTGTTCTTCAATCAAGTGTGTGATCCTTCTAGTCATGAATTCTTTTAACTCTTGCTTCTTCTGTTCTAAAAATTCCTCTTGTTTTTGCCTTCTGGCCTGATCTCTTTCAATCCAAGGTTTTCCTAGTAGCATGGTAAATGGGGCACTGTTCTCAATAAATTTAATAATCTCAAAATCTTCCTCTATCGAAGTTCCATTGACATTCATAGGTAGCTTGGTAAGTCTCCCACATAGGGTTATCAATTTTCCTCTAAATAATCCTATTCCTCCCAATGAGGGAATCATAGCAGGCTTTCCTAAAAGTTCCCAAGTTCTTTCTGTCATAATATTTACCTGTGTTTCCTTATCCATAACACAGTCAACGTCAAAGTCTCCTATTCTTTCTTCAAGGCATTCTTTTTCTATGAAGATCCCTGATAATCTGACATGCCGGTGAGAATTCATGGTTTCTCTTATATATAGCAATAATTTCTATGATTCTTCCTGGGATTCTGTAATAATCTTAGTTTCTGGATCTGCCTTAGGGTTTGCTTGTATCATGTTCATTTTTTGAACCTTAGCAATCATTCTAGGGAAATCCAAAACTTTATGGTCCATAGCTTTACAACAAAGACAACTAGGGATTCTCTGAGGGAATTCCTTAGCAAGATGTCCTGGTCTTCTGCAACTGTAACAGAGGGTTAATCATCTCTTTCTTTTAAATGATCCCCATCCTTTCATGTATTGCGCACTAGGATCATGGTAGCTAACCTGCAAACATTTCTTTCTAGGATCCTGCATACACTTATTAGTCCAAACATTCCTTATATGCATAGGTATAACATATTTTTCACTATTCTTATCAGATCTATTCATATCAAATATTCTTTCATCTATTAATACCCTATTTTTCAAGCTAGGACAGAATCTATCAAACATACCTAGATTCATACTTTTGAAACAAAAATTTCCACTAATCTTACTTCTACAGAGCACAAATCTTTCAGATCTATAACTTTTCAATATTCTTACCTTTATCAGAGAGCAAATCTTTCAGATCTTACCTCAAAAAGTCTCACTTTTACCTTTCTCAGAGCACTGAGCTTTATAAATCAAGTAGAACACTGCGTACTAGGGAAAAAGATCTACACACAAAGATTTCACAATTTCAGGTCAGATCTTTGCACAAAGCTTCTTCTTCCTCAGTTCCCAGCAATCACAGTTTCAGGTCCTGACAACGAAACCATATGTTGGCACAAGGGCATATTCAGGGTTCAATGCTACAACAACCCACCAACAAAACCCTAACTATCGAGCCTTTCGGCAACACCTGCGAAGCAAATGAAATCTCACCCGAGGTAGAGGCAAGGGTGGTTGTAGGACTTAGGTGTCTGCAACCTTAGATGGGACACATATCTGTGATTATAACACTTAATAGAGCACTTATCACTGTTAGTTCATCATTAGCTAACCAATATCTACTCCACGAAGAAAACAAAGCATTGCAACATCCACCCTGATCTAATGTATATGAACACTTAGAAAAGGAATTAGATAAGATCTAGCAGATTCAAGCACTAAGAAATTTCACAGATGTCAGATCTAGCATCCATATTCATCATAAGCACAAAACATAATCAAATCTATCTATATGTATCAAAGCACTTAGCAAATAACACATAAACACATCAAAACATCGAACATATTAGAATAACACATTATATAAGTAGTTCACCCCCACCCTAGGGCTACGTCCACCAACTCTTCTTATTTATTAGCTTCAATCAGTCATCTACATGAACAGAGCCAAAAACCCTTACTTCGCATAAGACAGGGGATTTGCGCAAGTCGCTAGATCCTCCTTCCTTGCGTTACAACACAAATCCCTCCACAGTCTCTTACAATGACTTGCACTCGACTCTGCAACTCTCACATAGTATGCACAAAGCCTTACACTTCTTGATCACACAGATCCCACTCTTAGCACTTAGCCAACTTTCACAACACTTGCGCACTATTCCACTACTTCTTACATTGCCCAGACTTCTATTTATACATACAAATAGGCCTAAACATGGGTAAATCCATGGGCTGACATCCCATACAAATTACATATTCCCAAATCCCCAAAAGGGGCCAATATCCCGCGATCTCTGCTTCGGTTTACACTCTGTCTTTGACAGGCTGTCGCAGTCCCAAAACAGGTCAACTTGACCAAGGATCTCCCAAAACTTGGTCAAGGGCCAACAGTGGGTGCAGATCGAGCAAGAAGAGGACTAGAGCTGAGCACAAGTGATTCTTCAGATCATTGAATGATCGTTGTTGTTCCTTACCCCACACAAACTTTTCCCTGCCACCACCCTTAGTCACCTGGCTGAGGGCCCATGCAATATGGGAGAATCCCAACATGAACTATCTGTAGAAGTTGGCTAGTCCCAAGAAGATCCAAAGCTCGGTTAGTGTGGTCGAGGCTGGACAGTCATGGATAACTTGGATATTAGCTGGATCAACATGTACCCCATGCTCATCAACAATGTGTCCCAAGTATTGGACCCTGTTCATGCCAAAAGAGCATTTTTCCAAGTTGGCATATAGCTTGTGCTGCCACAGAGTGCTCAAAACCTACTGAATATGCCGCATGTGCTCCTCCCAAGTTCTGTTGAATATGAGGATGTAATACAAATATACCACCACAAAAGAGTTGGTGAAGGGTCTCAATACATCATCCATCAACCTCATGAAAGTGGCTAGTGCATTTGTTAAGCCAAAGGGCATCACCGACCATTCAAAGAGGCCTTATTTAGATTTGAAGATTGTCTTCCATACATCAGTTGGTTCGATGGGAACCTAGTGGTATTCAGACTCTAGGTCAATCTTGCTGAAAAAATTTGCCCCCTTGAGTTGGTCAAGAAGGTCATCAATCCTGGGAATTGGGTACCGGTTCTTGACTGTGATATTTTTTAAGGATCTGTAATGAATGCAGAGTCACCAAGTCTCGTCCTTCTTCTACACTAGTACAATCGGGCTTCCACAAGGGGAGGATCTGGGTCTGATGTGACCCTTTTGAAGAAGCTCTTGGATCTGATGCTTGCTTTCGTCATTTTCCATCAGCGAGTGACGATAGACTAGTCAATTAGGTAGAGGTGCACCAAGGGTCATATCAATTGGATGCTTGACTTGGTAGTGCATTGATACCCTGGTGGGTGAGGAGAAGACATCTCTATATTATTCCACGATCTCGTCCACTTTCTTTTGCTGCAAAGAGAGGCTCTACGTAGAGGCCACAGATGTGGTAAAACCCTTTTGCTTACTATGAGCATAGATCACAAAGAAGATGAACTTCCCGATCTTTGAAATGACCTTACTGCATTGCTTAGTAGATATTAAGGAAATAGCAGTAGGTGGCATTACCTCTGGTATCCTGTACAATTGTCTACCCAAAGTAATAATAACACTGCGGGGTCTAGACTCATACACATCATGATGTTTCCATAAATATGGTTGTCCTAAAATAACATCACAAACTTCAAGGGGAGAAATATCACATAATACCTCATCTTTGAAAGGCCTGATGTCGTAGGGCAGACGAAACTGTTGGCTACCACGAAGATCTCTTCCTTGGTGAAGCCAACCGATGGTGTTGGTTTGTGGGTGCGGTGTCATTGGCAGGTCCAACCACTTGATGAACTATGATGAAATCAGATTCTCCTGACTGCCTCTATCGACAATGAAATGAAGTGGAGCCCCCTTTACCCACATCTATGAGTTAAATAGGCGTTCCCCTTCCTTTGGTTCTTCTTGTTCACTTGGCCAGACTTTGGTGGTAGTGACAATGGCACTAGGTTCAACATAAATAATCTACTTCCCTCCTTCGGGATTTGATTCATAATTAGAATTGACCTCTAACTCGGAAGCCTTCAACTCAACCACGAGTGAATTCTTGGAGTGACATTCTTCAGTGTTGTGCCAAGGGCTTTTATGGTACTCACACTATTTTCCCGTGTCCTTCTTCGTCTTCTCATTCCCTTCTTGTGTTGCGGCTTGGACTGGTTTTCCTGAGAGTGGCCATATTTTCTCTGTCCCTTTCTGTGTGGGTTGGGGTCGTATTTTCCCTGCTTCAGTTGTGAGGAGTTTGCAGATCCAAACTCTCGCCTCTTATTCTTACATTTTTGCTCGATATTGATAGCGTATCTATAATTCGTACCGAATGAGGTGATGTCCATAAACTCCATTTCTGTTTGGATGTATTTATGCAAACAACCACAATATTTGAGCACCATATGTCACTCAGTGTCTTTGATACCCAATTTGGTGTGCAGGGTATGGAAAATATTGGTAAATCTGGTACTGTTTGGTCTCTTTCTTGACACAGGGTGGTCCATCTGGTGTACTGGTCCTCATAGCTTCCAATAGGGTAGTACTGTTCTTTAATGACATCTCGGAAGGAATCCCATGTAGGGGAAACCACAAATATTGCATATTCCTCTATGGCCCTTTGCTTAGAGTAAGTGTCCCACCAGTCCTTAACATGGGCGATGGCCTTGAGGAGTGAAAAAGTAAACTTTTCCCTATCGAAAAACTTGTGGACCGAAAAATACCCTTCGAGAAGATTCAACCATTTATCTACAACATCCACATCTATTAGTACTTCAAATAATGGACTATCAAAATCCAGTTGTACCTTGAAGGGGGTTTCATGGATGCTTGATGAAGATGCTTCTCCTATGGGCAGCCATCGAAGGATCTGCGCAAAGTTGTCCATCGTTTCATTTCTTTGTCGTGCAAGGGATTCCTCGATCAACATTTAAAAGGATCTCTTGCTCCATCATATTTATTTTCGTCTCCCATGGGTTGTTTTCAGGCTCATCACAACCTATCTTGCAACAACTCGATTGGTTCGAGTCCCAACTTCTTGTACCCAGATCTTGTCGGGGTTATGCACGAAGAAAAATAAATGAAGAGCAGATTGCTCTGATACCACTAATCCAGATTTAGGAGCAGAATGAATTTCTTAACAAACTGAATACAATAAACATAGAGATATGAAGAACAACACAAATATCTAGTGAACAATATCTTCTATTGAATAAATGAAATAGGTTGAAACTGTAAAACTGTAGAACTGAAACACTTGCTCGAATGGTGGTAGCTATCTCTGGGAAGAGATGTGGTTGCTACGTGCATCCGTCTAAGAAAAATGATTACAATGAGGCTCCATAGGCCTTTTTGATATTACTTATGAATGCCAAAACCCTAAACATCCAAAAACCTAACCCTGGGAGGTGAAACGCCAAAAGTCATGTGGGCCTCTATGGGTAAGTTGGTACCTCAACTTTCTAGGGTCATAACATTTGAATACAACCTCCGTTTTAGGCATGTGATAGCCTGTTGGAAAGATATTTCAAAGAACTACACATTACACCATCAAACTCTGACTATGTTTACAATTTGACTGTGGTGAGCCAAAAAAACATTGTTTAGGGATCCAAAACGACCCTCGAAGTACAACAAAATGTGGTAACATGAAAACATACAAAATAATTCAGTTGGATTAGGTGAGAGGTCACCAGTATCCACTTGAAATATGTGTAGGGATTTAGATAGCCCCAGAAGTGTAGAACCCACACTTACATTTAAGTACAAAAGAATGTGCTGAACTAAAAACGGACAAGAGGAGGTAGTTGGAATAGGTGGGTGGCCACCAATATCCACCTGCATCAGATGTGCACTTGGAAATAATGCCAAGGATACTTTCCCAAGTAGTGAATACATATAAAAATGGATTCTTGATCTGATTCATTTAGATGTCTATGGACCCTTATCATCAATTTTGTTAATAGGTAATCTTTATTATATTATTTTCATTGATGATTCTTCCAAAATTCCCTCTGTATATTTTATGAAGACCAAGGATGAGGTATTTAACAGGTTCTAAAACTTGAAATCTCTTGTTGATAACTAAATAGGTAGGAAGTTCAAGGTAATAATATAGAATAATGGAGGGGAGTATACATCCACTTAATTTGATTCCTTTTGTAGAAAAGTTGGGATAAGAGGGAATTGACAGTGATGTACAACCCTCGGTAGAATGGGGATTTTGAGAGAAAAACAGGGCCATAATAGAGACTACTAATTGTATGGTTCATGGCTTAGATCTACCCATGTTTATTTGGGTAGAAGCATGTTGTACTATAGTCTACATACTAAACAAAATTCCTCACAGGGTATCAAATGACAAGACTCCAGAGGAAGCCTTCATAGGGGATAAACCAAACATTTAACATTTCAAGGTGTTTGGGAGTTCGATTTACATTCATGTTCCATAGGAGAAGAGGACAATGATTGAACCCTCTAACTTGAAGGGTATTCGATTTGGCTACAATGAGCCCTCTAAATATTACAATATCTATGTTCTTTTTTAGAAAAAGATAATAGTAATCCAAAATGTGAAGGTCGATGAGGATGCATGGTCTTCCAAGTCCCAGGAGCCTCCAATATTGATTAAGGAGGAAACAAGTGTTGATCCACATGTTATGAGTTTAGGTTTAGGTCATACAAGATCTAATGTAGTTATAGATATATATTTACCAGCTAGTACAACTAGGAGGTCGAGATGGCTTACACAAGCATTGTAGGAGGAAGCAGAGCAAGTTAGTGTTGCAATGAATTATTTTTGGGTAAGCCATCGTCCTAAGAAATTCCCTAGTTATATTTCACCAATGTATTCCATAATTGATGTAAATCCTTCCAGTTATGAGGAGGCAATAGATGATAAGGTATGGTAGGATGCCATGGTGGAGGATCACAACTCCATCATGAAGAATGATGTGTGGGAGATAGTAACATGGCTAGAGGAGAAACCAATGGTTGATTCCAAGTGGTTGTACAAGGTGAATCATGCAACGAATGGTAGCATCAAGAAGTGCAAGGCTCGATTCATAGCTAGAGGATTTTCCGAGAAAGAGGGAGTTGACTATGATGAGACCTTTGCTCCAATTTCTAGGTATACTTCTATCAGGACCATTATGTCTTTAAGATCTACTTTTGGCTGGAAATTGTATTATATGGATTCTAAGACAACGCTCCTTGATGATATGATAGAGGAATAAGTTTACATAAATAAGCCAAGAGGGTTTGAGGTGGATGGGCATGAGACCATGTGTGTAGATCAAAGAAGGGCCTTTATGGGCTTAAGCAAGCACCATGTTCTTGGTACTCTAAGATTGATGAGTACCTATTAGGTTTCGGCTTCACAAAAATTGTGGCATATCCCAATTTTTATTATTTATCTGATAGATCATATCTTGTTTTTTTGGTCTCATATGCATATGATCTAATACTTACATGTAGTTAATTAGAGAAGCTCATTATAAAGTGCAATGATATGTTGGCACAAGAGTTTGACATGAAGGATATCATACTGATGCAATATTTCTTGAGTCTAGAGGTGTGGCAGGGTATGGGTAAAGTTTTCCTTGGGTAGGGAAAATACATAGTTGGTATCTTGAAAAGGTTCCACATGATGGATTTACACTGAGTTCGATGATATGTAGACTCTTAAGTAAGCAAGGATTGTAACCCTTATCTAGCCTACTACTCTTTGAAGGCCATATCCATATTTAGTACTCATGGTTGATATCATTTTTGGTTTGTAGAGGCCTCTTACATACTTCAGTTGGTTGGTATCACAATGGACCACCTCCCCTCATTTAGATACTCTCTTTATGCCACCAATCGACTCTTGCAGAATAAGAAAGAGTTGAATAGGATCATTATAGAGGACATCATCAAATAATTTATTCAGGTTACATGGGTTGATCCTATAGGTGGTATAAGTCCCAAGATGACATTCTGTATGGAGCACTTTCTGGATATTAGATATGGTCTTATTGTTCGACCCCCCTACATGCTCAGAGACTGGATGCATGTTCTTATGACTCCCCTTAGATATTTTTAGGTTGGTTGTCATTGTCTTTAGGGGGAAACCAACTAACACATCATACAAGGAAGACAAGATCTCCCAAATATGACATCTTCATGAGACCGAGATAAAGGAGTTCTTCATACTTAGGTGTCCCATCTATTACGATATTAAAGGAATATTTCATTTCCTTTTTAGGGAGTCCTAGAACTCTCTATCCGTGTTTTTTCATTTTCTGAACTAGAGATGCTTGACCTTGTACATTAAGGAGGCGTATGAAAATCACACAACTGACTTAGCACTTCTACTAGTGGACAATCCTTTTGATAAGAGAAAAATAACAACTTACCATGGGAATTACTTCCAATTCATGCTTCTCCACATTTTTTGTTGTTGTAGCAACCATGATATCAATTTGATGCTCTCCTTGCACCTTGCAAACACACACCATGCAATTTGTTAGGATATTTAGACACTTAGGAGTTAATTAAGATCAATGTGGTTTAATGTGTCTTTAGGTAAAGTGTGTTTCTTCAGTATGAAATGTAATTATCTAATCCGACAGTCAAGATTATGTTCTAGACATAAATTGATTTGACGATTCATCTTCTCCTCTATACTAATGACTATATTGATCTATGGCTTAACACCTGAGTGATCCATGATCTCTATTTAAAGAGAATGGATGGTAATTTGTTCATAATTGATTATGAGAATCTCATAAGTAAATTATTTTTCTTTTGCATTAATACATTGACTCAAGTGGTCATGTTGGCTAGGGTCATGGATTGTTTCGCTCGTTCAGGGTTTGAACCACATAATACATTGGTGTGTTGATTTTTAATCTATTTGTATAAGAAATTTCCTTAAGGTGTTCAAACTATTTGGATACACCCTATTTATCAAACATGATATCAAACAGGGCATGATGACATGTTACTGACAAGTAAATAGTGGGGAAGTCCTCAAACAATTTTATTGTATTTTCTAACCAATAATATCAATGTTAAATATTGATTTTAAAATAATAATATATATGTATTTTCAAATATTTGTGATAGGGTTTTGTAATAATCATGAATTCAAAGGCATCAAAATATTTCAACTATACATATTTCCCAATGAGCATGCGTATAAATATTTTTTTTAAGCATAAAACATAAAGGAACATATATTTTTTTTAAATATAAATATTTTTTATAATAAAAAGAAACAACTGAAATTAGCAACAATGTTGCTTATACCCACCTCTTAAAAATGTTTAATGTTTTAATGTAATAGTTGTATGTAGTAAAAATTGAAAATGAAGAACTTGAATGATCCAGATTGGATCATTATATTATTTTTCATCTATATCGATGCTTTCTGAGTGGAAAAAAGTGGGGGAATCAACTTGCAGAGTCATTTTAACGCTAGGGCCTAGTTTGGAAAATTGAGGTTTGAAACCTTCCAAATCCATTTTGAGACACCAAACGAAATTTTTGGGGGTAAAACTTTCCAAGTGGTAGCTCATTCCTCGTAACATTATTCTACACATCAATACCTTTCCAACGGTGCAAAAAGCATGTCAATCAGAGCTCGTATGCAAAAGTTATGCCTCTCGCAAGTCGACCTATGGTGTTGGCCACCATGGTACCAGAGGATGCCGCACATATTATGATAGCCATGTATGGACTTACATGATGATTCTAGAAGGTCCAAAACCTTATCACAATTGAGGGTTGAGGAAGTCAAAACCGCACCCCTAGATGGCTATCAAGCTATGTTAAATACTGGGCCACTAGAAGGAGAGGGGGTTCCATTATTTTGAATTGTATCTTGTTCCATAGTTGAGCATAACAATTGAGAGTTGTATTTTGTGAGCATAACAATGGAGGAGATATTATGTAGCAACCATATAGGCCATAGTATTAAAGGAAACTCCACAATGAGTGTCTCTTTCTTTGTACTTGCATTTGAAGAAAAGAGAGTAGAGCAACCTCACCTTCTAGTTGAGTTTTCTCCCATATCAGGTTTCCCAAGTTATATCTTGTGTTTATTTGTGGATGGTGTGTGTATTTATTTATATTATTTATTTTATCATTTTTGAACTATTTCATGCATTTTAAGCAGGAAACCAGTAATCAAAGAGTCTAAGATATAAAGGAAATTGACCTTCATAGTAAAGATTTTAGCATTTTGTTATATATGTTGTGATGAATTGTCTAGTGGAACACATATCATTGAAACTCATAATAATTTATTACTTGTACATAGCCTAAAAACAAAAGTGATAGTGGCTAAAATTACACTCGCATAGGTTTGTCTATTGGTATATTAAAAAACATGGCAAGATCAAATGTCAAATCCCATTGAGTTATGTGTGATTGATAAAGTAAAAATAAATTTAGTAGAAGGAAAAATGGAGTTAAGATGGATTTACATTGATTCTTAATACACAAACACACACACACACACACACATATATATATATATTCCATGTGTCAACTCCATGTTACACATCTCCCTCATACTCAACAATGTACCATTCAAATATTTTAACCATAAGAAGGTTTTTACTTTCATTTGTTTTATATATAAAGAAAGATGATATGGAAATTTAATTTATGCCACACCTTCCACATTGAAATATATATATTTTTTTCTATTAATATTTTTTAAAATGCTATGTGTGAGCTCCATATTAAACATTGAAGGAATTGCACATAAAGCACCTATCTTTGGAATAAGAAACTTTTACTTTCAATTACTTTATTTCTATCTTAAGGTGGATATCCAAATATTTTTTAGTTATTAATATTTTCTTTTAAATGCCACATGCCAATCACTCTCTTTGTCTCTCTCTCTCTCTCTATATATATATATATATATATATATTTTAATATAAATATTGAAATATTTTATTTATGGCTCACATGGATTTTTTTTTTCTTATTAATATTTTTTAAGATACCACATATTAAATCCATACTAAGCATTGAAGGAATTACACATCTCCTTCAAACTAAAAAGTAGAAAACACCTATCAATGGAATACAAATTTTCTCTCTTAATTTAGGATATTGAAATATTTTATGGATGATCGACATTGAAATATTTTTTGTTCTTAATAAATTTTTTATATCCCACATGTCAACTCCATTATTTTACTTAAGGTGGATATTTAAAATTTTTATATATTTTATGTATGGCCCACATTGAAATATATTTTGTTATGAATAATTTTTTAAATGCCACTTGTTAACTCCATGTTGAGCACACACTAGTAGAATTTGACAAATAAATGACTACGTGGCAAACAATTGTAGTCACGACATGAAAACATGACTAAATTCTACTATTTTTTTGCAACACAGTTATAAATGACTAATTTGATTTTCGGGAAAAAAAAAA
>JASDQU010683380.1:28305-45694 GCA_032191745.1 Picea mariana
TATTACTTGTACATAGCCTAAAAACAAAAGTGATAGTGGCTAAAATTACACTCGCATAGGTTTGTCTATTGGTATATTAAAAAACATGGCAAGATCAAATGTCAAATCCCATTGAGTTATGTGTGATTGATAAAGTAAAAATAAATTTAGTAGAAGGAAAAATGGAGTTAAGATGGATTTACATTGATTCTTAATACACAAACACACACACACACACACACATATATATATATATTCCATGTGTCAACTCCATGTTACACATCTCCCTCATACTCAACAATGTACCATTCAAATATTTTAACCATAAGAAGGTTTTTACTTTCATTTGTTTTATATATAAAGAAAGATGATATGGAAATTTAATTTATGCCACACCTTCCACATTGAAATATATATATTTTTTTCTATTAATATTTTTTAAAATGCTATGTGTGAGCTCCATATTAAACATTGAAGGAATTGCACATAAAGCACCTATCTTTGGAATAAGAAACTTTTACTTTCAATTACTTTATTTCTATCTTAAGGTGGATATCCAAATATTTTTTAGTTATTAATATTTTCTTTTAAATGCCACATGCCAATCACTCTCTTTGTCTCTCTCTCTCTCTCTATATATATATATATATATATATATTTTAATATAAATATTGAAATATTTTATTTATGGCTCACATGGATTTTTTTTTTCTTATTAATATTTTTTAAGATACCACATATTAAATCCATACTAAGCATTGAAGGAATTACACATCTCCTTCAAACTAAAAAGTAGAAAACACCTATCAATGGAATACAAATTTTCTCTCTTAATTTAGGATATTGAAATATTTTATGGATGATCGACATTGAAATATTTTTTGTTCTTAATAAATTTTTTATATCCCACATGTCAACTCCATTATTTTACTTAAGGTGGATATTTAAAATTTTTATATATTTTATGTATGGCCCACATTGAAATATATTTTGTTATGAATAATTTTTTAAATGCCACTTGTTAACTCCATGTTGAGCACACACTAGTAGAATTTGACAAATAAATGACTACGTGGCAAACAATTGTAGTCACGACATGAAAACATGACTAAATTCTACTATTTTTTTGCAACACAGTTATAAATGACTAATTTGATTTTCGGGAAAAAAAAAAACATCTAAATAATTAGTCACACAAATAACAACGACTAAATAAATGACTAATTTGATTGTCGGGTAAACACAACTAAATAAATATTAGCCACACAATATAATTTGCATACTTTATATACACTATATCTATGTGGATGATTTAAAATATGTTAATCAATAGTTATGAAAAACATATCATATTTCGTAATATTATAATATTATAATATTGTTTTTATAATAATTTCCTTCTATCATTTCACGACATATGACAAATGTTGGCGAATGTATTAGAATACTCTTTGAAGCGGTGGGAGAATAGGGTATTGATCTCATTCATAATTTGACGAGGGCACAGAGAATTGACGAAGGTGTAGAAGGTGGGAG
This sequence comes from Picea mariana, assembly GCA_032191745.1. Classification (NCBI taxonomy): domain Eukaryota; kingdom Viridiplantae; phylum Streptophyta; class Pinopsida; order Pinales; family Pinaceae; genus Picea; species Picea mariana. Next base: position 29,821 of record JASDQU010683380.1, read on the forward strand.
AATATGGTGCTCTTCATAATTTGACGAGGGCGTAGAGAAGGTGGGAGAATACAACACATTCAGGTAATTATACAACTATTCCATGGGTGCGGAGGGAGTGGATGCAGTGGTAAATATATGACGGGGCAGGGGGAGGTGTGTTTGGGGTTTTAGGTAATTATACAACTAGTCCATGGGCGCAGAGGGAGTGGGAGCAGTGGTAAATATTTGAGGGGGCAGAGGGAGGTGTATTTGGCATTTTTGTTCTGACCAATATTGTGCAAAGGGAGTGGGTGCAGTGTTAAATATTCGACGGGGAAGAGGGAGGTGTATTTGGGGTTTCCGACCTGACCAATATTGGATCCCGTGAGAAGTATTGGAACCACTGAGGTATGAATTGGATGTTAAGACGACCAAAGGAGAGGGGTTTTAGTTAATTGGACCATTGGAGCTTGGAGCTTACCATAGGAGAGGGGTTTTAGTTAATTCGAGCATTGGAGGTTGTATAGGTATATAAGCAATTGTCATGGCGGATAAAAATGTTGTGGAGAGGATGTGAAGACTTCTCAAAAGGAGAAGTAAAAATTTGAATTTGCATGGGCCTTATGTAGCAAAGTCACAGGTAAATAGATTTTTGTTTTCAAACCCTAGATTTATGTTGTATTTTCTATTTTTGTATTGGGATCTATTCATTTCTGGATATTTACATTTGCAAACCCTAGATATTTATGTGGATGATGAATTTGGTTTGACACATCCGGTGTTACTATATCTTCCACATATGTCAATTGAAAACTACCATCACTTTGAACCTCATTAGAAATTGACCAACTTGTTTTCGTGGGGTGGGTGATTCAGTGATTGTGAGGGTAAGTTCGGTGGTTCCAATTTCTAGTTCTTAGGTGAGGTGAGGTGTTGTTTTGTGAGAGGTAAGGGGCTAAAGTCTAAAGGAAAATGGATTAAGTTGAAAGTATAAAGGTGAAATGATTTTGTTTAAAGTTGAATGGAAGGCTTCTAGTTAATGGTGAAAGGCTCTCTCAATCCTCTGCTAGAATGTCTCTATCCCCTCCACGAAGACTGGCTCTGGTTGGTATATTGACTAATTCAACTCCTCAAACTCCTAATTGATAAAGGTTTGGATGACTAACTAATCCTCCATATCCTTCAACTCCTATTCCAACTCCTGATCTCTCGGTTGACTATGCCACTAAACATTTCCTATATAGATTTCCTATGCTACTAAACCAACATTTCCAAATACATGGAAGTCATAATTAACTTTCTATGAGTCAAGGTCAACAAATAAATTAGGGTACAATGTATAAAAAAATTCAGAGTTTGGGTAATAAAAAATTCCCTTAGCATATGAATCACTTTATTTCTCAGGTATTGTAATATGTTCCATGACAATACATCCAATAAACATACTCTTATTATTACATAAATCCAAACTCTAAGTGTCCATGAAAACTAGTGGTACATTCTCAATTATTTCACAAGATGATTGATCAAGATCCATATGCTTAGTTTGTTCAAAATGTTTTTCAAAAGAAAGGGGTCTATTGTTTTCAATCACCGAGTCATTATTTAAATATTTTATAGATAAGAGTTTCATTCTACTAGTAAGTGAAGAGTTTTCCTCTAACTAATATTCCTCTTGTTTCTCTTCAATTATAATTGGTAAGTCAACAAAGACCTCATGTAGATCATGGTTCATGATTTCAGTAGCAAAGTTTTCTACATCATACACAAGAAATACCGGTGGAGGAATTTCATCAAGGATTTGATTAGCTCCTTCTAGAACATCATCCTATCCTTGATCCAAACATGGTTTTGAGAAACAAAACCCAAACATATGTTGCTCTATAATTTCTTTAGTAAAATCTGTAGGTTCTTGTGTATTTTGACTTTGATCAATTTATGAATTAAGCTCCTTCATAGGCTCATATTGTAGATCATCACCTTTGGAACCATCTCTTTTACTAGGCAATTCTTTTAGTGGTAGATTATTCAGATTATTTAAATCTTGTTCACCATTCATTAATAGATCTTGTTCTTCAAAAGGAGATATGAATACCACTTGATGAATTGTTCCTTTGATGGTTTGCGGAAAACTCTTCACTGGTAAGAATGAAATTGTACAAAATGTAGCCCCATAATCCTATCACAACACTCTAGATGAATCCAAATCTAGTTGTATGAAAACATTTATTGGAAATAGGAATTACATAAAATACATTCTCCATATACATATATGAAGTGTGAGGTTTCTTGAAATATATTGGAGACAACATCACCAAATAATGGGAAGTCTGTAGAAGTTGTGGAAACAATGGTATATGTAGAGAAAATACTGCTTGAATTTATGAAAGACGGTGCACTACCTGATAATCCAAAGGTTGATGCACCCTTAAATATTGAAGTTGAAGATTCCAATCCATATGTAGACACAGATGTAGCTGCAACTACAATAGTATCATTTAAAGATGATTTTGTCTTGCTTTCAAATTTGAATTCAAACTTTGGCTTGGTAGTGTCCACATCCATAGATCCACTTGTAGAAAAAGAGAATACATGTCCTTTGTTGGGACTTGATGAACCAAAGTTGTAAGTTGGAGTAATATTCCCTGTTGCAGGTTGAGTGCTACCTTTATCTAAAGGATATGGCATGACTGTGGGAGTTGGTGGTGGTTCTATGAAAATTCTATTAGATGGAGTAACTGGAAAAGTAAACCCATAACTGTTATTTGTAGATGACTCGATAGAAACAAAAGTTGTAGAAGTGACTGCATTTGCTTTATATATTCTTCTCAATACAATATATGTGATTTGTTTATCTCCATCCAATATTATACTATTAACACCATTTCCATCAGAAGTAGAAGGGGGCACCTTTTCATCATTTTTTCTTGCATGGCCCTCATCATCATACTCCTTAAGAGAACTCATTCAGAAGCCTTTACTCTTCTCTGGAAGAGTAGAAGAACCATATAAAATCAACGATTTTGCATGGTTCTTCTAAAATCATTGAACATACTCTATTAAAACAAATATCACTGGGGATGAAGTCATTCAGATGCACCCTGATCAACACCAACAAAACACAAATCTCTTCAACTCAAACAGAACCCAAATGATTTCCACCACTCAATTAAAAAATAAAGCATCACTCACTTCATTGCTATGTAAATAGATATGGATTGTGATGGGTAAGCCCATAATTGGTGTTGTACTGATATCTTGCTTCATCAAGCTTATTTCCATTCTTGAAATGGTTGAGGTTTTGGGTTCTAGTTCTATGAAACACCAGCTGAAAATATCTCCCTCGCCACATTTTGGTTTATACATTTAATAAGGAAACCATTTCCATAATCAAGGGTTCTAGTTATGCTCCTACTTTACCTGACATTTCAAGCAATGTATTTGCTGTAAATTCCAAAAGAATTCAGAGCATTATATAATATGGTCAAGATAAAAATACCATAATAGGTTCCAAAGTAATGCATCAATAGTTGATTATGTACATTCAAAGCATATTACTATTCTATTGGAATTATTTCTTACTACTTCGATGCACATTGGCAATAGATAATGCCTTTAGGAATCATTGTTGCAATTATGTAAGAACATAAATGAGAAATCTAAGAAATGCTAGAATTGTTGATGGAGCACTCAGATAGATTAAAGGTTACAAACATATTTTCCAGTACAAGATATATCCTCCCATGTATTTATGCTTCTGTATGATCATTACTACTTGCAGAAACAAGGACATATCCATCTAGCTATTCCCATACTCATGAAGGGTTTTGTGGTTACACATAGGGTCCTCTTGGTCATAGATACACTAGGAGGAATAATAACTAGAGGCACCATAGTCTATGTCTGTGTTGATTAGAAGAACATGTCTGTGTTGGTTACACATAGGGTCCTCTTGGTCCTAGATACACTGGGAGGAATAATAACTAGAGGCACCATAGTCTATGTCTGTGTTGATTAAAAGAACATGTCTGTGTTGGTTGGAAAATATTGGTGAGAAATATATATGATGTCTATGTTGTTGTGTTGAATCTAGTATATCTAAACTAGAATCACAAGTGTGGTCACTTTCTAGCATTATTCAATATCATAAAATTGGAACTTTGATAGTTTTAGAAAAAAATGTAACTATGATAGTTTTAGAAAAAAAATATTTCAAGCTCCTTCAAGTGCCCCCAAAATCATTAATCTGCAATAACTTGGCCAAAAATGAGAGTGGGAAGTTGCAGTAAGAACTACATGCTCCACAAGACTGCCAAACTACAGAGGATTCAGATCTACCAAGGTTGATAAACTACTCCTTCTACGACACCTTTCTCATTTCCTATTGGCTTCTCTGAGCAATGTTTTCTTTTCCCAACCTCTCTTCACAACTAGAAAATGTGATGCAGGAGCATCGCCAACACATCAAGCGAGCCAGCGCAGAAGCGGAAGACAGCTGGACAAGCCAGCACAAATTTTGAAATCACCTTGGGAGTTGTTACACAATCTTAAATGTAACAATTTAATGAAGCACACTTTTCTAATGTAAACGGACCTTGAGCAGATTGCTCTCGTCCTTTAGTAGATAGACGACATTTAAAGTAGTTAATGTAAAGTAGATAGAATTTAATTCTAGACTAGACAGTTGAGAGCGCAAGAGGGAAACAGGATATAGACACCCTCATTGTGTATTGTATCATTAGTTAGAAGCATTGGAGCAAGAGCATGTAGAGAGCTGTGTAAGAACACCCATGTACAAATATTTGAATTAATAGAAGAGCTGATTCAAATTCAGGGTTTTGTGTTTGTTCTCTGTGTATTGATGTTGAATGATATGCTCATGAATGTTTGCTTCTAGTTATACATTTGCTTTTATATGCTGTGTATATGATTTCATGGTTGAATTGAAGTCTAAGAGGAAGTAGGAATGCGTTTCAATTGTTTCTCTATTTGAGCCAGAGAATTCTTGCAAGGAGTGTAGTCAAATTGTCTACAAGGAGTGCGTTGACAGAGGGTTCAGATAGAGATAACTTTTGTTCTCATTTCCACAGGAGTGCAGTTGAGCACAGGAGCCGTGCAAGAAATGCGCAGGCCAAGCTAAGTCTCATAGTTGTGAGTCCGAGAAAAGTGCTAAGGGACTGCTGCTGCAGGTGTGCGCAGAGTCCAAAGAATTCAAGCACTTGAGGTGTTTGAAGGTTGCTGCAAGGAGTGCGCGCAAAGGGTCTTTTATAAAATCTCAAGAGGTATAGAACCTTCGAGTAATTGTTAAGAGAAGCACAGGAAGTTTTTGTCGTGAAGTGTTTAAGCAGGTGTCGTAGATTTGCGTGCAGGCGAACAAGTCTTCAGGAGGAATACTTGGTTCATTTCGTAGGTTTCATCAGGAGAAATGAACGGTCGGTATTCTCCGACAAGAATTCGCGACATCCCATGGGTCGTCAGATCTCACAAAGGTGCAGGGAAGATGCAACGACGTATTCCCAAAGTTCAAAGCTCAGGAGGAACAGAACCGTTGATCTGAGCCACAGGGGGTCGTCGGATTTGCACGTGGAATCATGTATCAGGGTTTCATGGGTTGAACTCCGTGAACATAGCAACAGGAATCGTGATATTGCGATACGCGATATCCCGATGGCTATGTAACGGTGTGGGGCCATAGGAATTGGTGACGTGGATAGGTGGCATGAGCTATCGGAGTTTCATGGCAGGAAGGCCCGAAACATTGACATCAAGATTCGTGATATAGAGAAATCAAAAATCCCGACGAAGGGACAGGGTGTGGAAAGTCAACTCGCACGTGTAACGGAGTTTCGGCATATCGGGACTCGGGAGTCAGAGAAACAAGTTGCTCGACACCACCAGTGCTGAAATCATGATAAGGAAAGTTTCGAAATAGAAGGAAGGGTCAGTGTTGACTTGCATCGAGTTTCGGGGATTCGAAACTCCAGCGCTCAACCACTGACCTCGCGAAGTCGTGAAATTTGATTCCCCGATAAGTAAAAAAAGAGGGGATCATGCGAAGAGTTCTGTGGGTGCATATTTCTCGATAGGGAAATAGAAAAGCATTAGAGTTCTTTGGGTCGTGTGGAAAGAGAAGATCTTGTGAGCGAGCGTGCTTATGGGTGCATGCCTACATCAGTTTTGGTATCAGAGCACATAAAGATTCTTTGCTTTCTGTAGTAGAGAAGAAGAAAAATTCACCATGCCGCCAAGGAGAGATAGACAATCACCTGATCCAGAGGATAGGGAAATGCCGCGGAGAAGAGGCAGGCAGATGGCAGATCCAACTATAGAGAGACAAATGCATGATCTCCGAGCTAGACTTGAAGACATGGAGACAACGCAAAGACGCACAGCCAGTGTTGGGGATCTCAGTGATTCCAAAAGCAAAGTTGAGGTTGAACATGAAGAAGAATTTGTAGCCGAAGATGCATCAAACGAGCGTTTGATCAGAGCTATTGCAAGGATGGGTGCAAGAGAAAAGATGGACATTCCAGTTTACGAGGGAAACTTGGATGCAGAGGAGCTTCTAGACTTGATTAGAGCTCTTGATACTTACTTCGACTATGAAGATGTCGAAGAAGACAAGAAAGTCAAGCATGTTGTCACACGCTTGAAGGGACATGCAGCATTATGGTGGGATGAGCTACAAGATGACAGACACTACAAGGGCAAGTAGAAGATCAAGAGCTGGGATCGAATGATTGCAAAGATGAAAGCAAAATTCATCCCCAGGGATTATCAAATCACTCTGTTCAGGAGAATGCAGAACCTGAGACAGAAGCTGATGACAGTGAAAAAATACACTGAGGAATTCTATAAACTGAACATCAGGGCGGGTCATCGGGAGAGCGATGATGAAATTTTTTCCATATATATGAATGGCCTGAGATATGATATCCAGGATGAGATGAGCATGGTAACCATCCGGATGGTGGAAGATTCTTATCAGATGGCTCTTAAAGTGGAAGAAAAGATGAGTTGAAAGCAGATTCAAAGGGGTCAAGGCAGAAGTCAGCCCAAAGGCAAAGCAGTTGCCCAGGACAGATACCAAAAGCCCAAGGAGGAATGAAAGAAACCTCCAACTTGAATTGAAAGAGGCGAAACCTCACAGCGAGGGTAGCAATATGCTGAACAGAGAGGGCAGCATAATGAGCAGAAAGGAGATTATGCTGACAACAACACTTTTCCTCGTACTAAAGGTAGGGGAAGAGGAAGAGGTGGAGTAATCACATGCTTCACATGTGGAAAGAATGGGCACAAGTATTACGAGTGTCCAGAGAAAAAGAAGGACATTGGAGAAGCTCACATCGCCAAGCGCAGAGGCGGGATGTTGAGTCAGAAGACGTTGTAGGTGAAAGATCGCTCATGATGCGAAAAGTCCTTTTGACACCCGAGAAGGAGGTGGAGAGTTCAGTCCAAAGGACCAGACTTTTCAGGACTGCTTGCAAGACCAAGGACAGGGTATGCAAGGTCATCGTAGACAGTGGTAGCATGAATAATCTTGTATCTACAGAGATGGTAGAGAAGCTGGAACTGGAGACAACTGATCATCCAAGCCTATACAGAGTTTCGTGGCTACAGAAAGGACACCGGGTAACTGTCACTAAACAATGTTTAGTTGAATTCAAGATAGGAGGATATAATGATAAGATCTTGTGTGATGTCATTCCTATGGATGTTTGTTATCTATTGCTGGGTAGACCATGGCAATATGATAGGAATGTGATTCATGATGGGAGAATGAACACATACACCTTGGAGAAGAATGGGAGGACACAGTACCATAGGACCATGTTGCTTCCAATTAAGGATAAGGACCATGTTGCTTCCAATTAAGGATAAGGAGGTGAAGCCGGAAGTAAGCAACACAGTACTTCTCATGAGTGGGAAGGAACTTCTTAATGAGTATAAGAAGAAGGAGGATCCACAGTTCATTGTGGTCAGAAAGCCGAAGATTGTTCTGACTAGCACAAAAGTGGACGATTTACCAGAGGAGATTCAGGAACTGTTGGAAGACTTCGCTGACATAGTAGTGGACGAATTACCTCGTTCATTGCCACCGATCAGGAGTGCGAGTAATCATATTGATCTCATACTAGGAGCCAGTTTTCCAAACAAAGCCGCGTATAGATTGACACCGCAAGAGAATGAAGAGGTTAAAAAGAAAGTCCAGGATTTGTTGGACAAAGGTTTGGTCAGGGAAAGCTTGAGTCCATGTGCTGTTCCAACAGTACTCAGTCCGAAGAAATACGGAGGCTGGAGGATGTGTACTGACTCAAGGGAGATTAATAAGATAACCATCAGATACATATTTCCATTGTCGAGAATGGATGATCTGATGGATTGCTTGAGTGGAGCAAGATATTTTTCAAAGATTGATTTGAAAAGCGGTTATCACCAGATTCTCATGAGAGAAGGTGATGAATGGAAGACAACATTCAAAACAAACGAAGGGTTGTATGAATGGCTTGTTATGCCGTTTGGCTTAACAAATGTGTCAAGTACCTTCATGAGGTTGATGAACAAAGTCCCGAGGGAGTTCATCGGGAAATTTGTCATTGTGTATTTGGATGACATACTGGTTTAGAGTAAAATAGTGGCAGAGCATCTGAAGCATTTGGCTACAGTGATGCAGAAACTACAGCAGGAGAAGCTGTTGATTAATATGAAGAAGTGCTCATTCATGAAGACAGAGCTCATTTACTTGGGGTTTGTTATTTCAGCAAATGAGTTGAGGATGGATCCAGAAAAGGTGGAGGTAATTAAGAATTGGCCATAACCGAAGAATATCTTTGAGGTGAGAAGTTTTCACGGATTGGCTAGTTTCTACCGAAAATTCATCAGGAATTTTAGTGGAGTTAGTGCAGTGATGATGGACATAGTGAAGAAGAGACACAAGTATTTTCACTGGACTAAATAAGCGGAGAAGAGATTCAATTTGTTGAAGAGGAAGATCATGGAGCAACCAATTCTGGTGTTTCCTGATTTTCAAAAAACATTTCAGGTGAAATGCGATGCAAGTGGATTTGCAGTGGGGGCAGTCTTAAGTCAGGAAGACAGGCCGATAGCGTATTTCAGTGAGAAGCTAAATGAAGCAAAGTTGAAATATTCCACTTATGATAAGGAATTTTACGCTATCATACAGGCATTGAAGAAATGGAGGCATTACTTGATCCCGAAAGAGTTTGTATTGTACAGTGATAATCATGCACTGCAGTTTGTGACTCAACAGGAAAAGTTGAATCAGAAACATGTCAAATGGGTTGAGTATATGCAGAATTTCACTTTTGTGATTAAACACATTTCTGGTACTGCTAACAAAGTGGCTGATGCTTTGATCAGGAAGTGTTTACTGTTGCAGGAGTTCAGAGTCAAAATGCTAGGTTTTGATGATCTCAGGGACATGTACGCAGATGATCAGGATTTTGGAGAGGCGTATGAAGTAGCTGAGAATCCAATTCTCAGATATAGAAGCCCGTGGATAGAGTATATGATCCAGGAAGGATTGTTGTTTAAGGGCAATCAGCTGTGTATTCTGAAATGCTCCATGAGGGAGAATCTGCTAAAAGAGAAACACAGTGAAGGGTTAGCAAGGCACTTTGGCCATGAAAAAACATTTGCAAAGTTGAATGAGTCATATTTTTGGCCGGGAATGCGATTATATGTCAAGAGATTTGTAGATAGGTGCAAAATTTTCCAGCATTCGAAGGGGAGAAGGTAGAATGCAGGGTTTTATCAACCATTGCCCATACCAGAAAGGCCATGGGATGCGATTAGCATGGATTTTGTATTGGGGTTGCTGAGAACACAAAGAGGTGTTGATTCAATATTTGTGGTGGTGGATAGATTTTCCAAGATGGCGCACTTTATTCCATGTCAGAAGACTAGTGACGCAACTCACATTGCGAACCTGTTTTTCAAAGAGGTCATTCGACTTCATGGGTTGCCAAGGAGTATAGTCTCGGATCGAGATACTAAATTCATAGGGAATTTTTGGAGGACCTTATGGAAGAAGATGGGAACTAACTTGTTGTTTAGTTCAACATATCATCCTCAGACAGATGGAAAAACAGAAGTGGTGAACAAAAGTCTGGGATACTTACTGAGAAGCTTGGTGACAGAACACCACAGTTAGTGGGACAACATATTACCACAGGCAGAGTTTGCATACAATGACTCAATGAATCAGAGCACAAGCCAGAGTCCATTTCAGGTTGTTTATGGCATGCAGCCGAGAGGAATTTTTGAACTGAGGAATTCAGAACAGACTGCGACTAGCAGCGCTAGTGCAGAAGATTTCGCAGAGGTGATGAAAGAACTTCACAGCTGGGTGAAGGAGCGGTTGCAGAATTCAAGTCAGGAGTACAAGCGCAAAGCCGATCATCATAGAAGACAAATTCAATTTGAGGTTGGTGATCTGGTTCTGGCACACTTGAGGAAAGAAAGGTTCCCGAGAGGAACATACAATAAATTAAAGATGAAGAAAATCGGACCATGTAAGATCTTGAAGAAGTTTGGGACGAATGCTTATGAGATTGAATTACCCGATGGGATCGGAATTTCTCCGATATTCAATATCTCATATTTATACCCATTTAAGGCTGGAGAAGCAGAGACTGGAACTGAGCAGCCAGTGATCCAGTGGATGAAACAGATGCTAGTTGCAGATAAGCCACAGATGGAACGCATACTGGATAAAAGAGTGAGCAAGAGGACCAAACGAAAGCAATACTTTGAGTATCTGGTCAAGTGGAAGAACCATCCAGTTGAAGATGCCAGCTGGGACACTGAAGCAGAGATACAAAAGCATGGACAGACTATGCAGGAGCTCATGGACAGGATTCCATGAAAGTTTTTAAGCGAGGGAGTATGATGCAGGAGCATCGCCAACACATCAAGCGAGCCAGCGCGGAAACGGAAGACAGCTGGACAAGCCAACACAAATTTTGAAATCACTTTGGGAGTTGTTACGCAATCTTAAATGTAACAATTTAATGAAGCGCACTTGTATAATGTAAACGGACCTTGAGCAGATTGCTCTCGTCCTTTAGTAGATAGATGACATTTAAAGTAGTTAATGTAAAGTAGATAGAATTTAATTCTAGACTAGACAGTTGAGAGTGCAAGAGGGAAGAGGGATATAGACACCCTCACTGTGTATTGTATCATTAGTTAGAAGCATTGGAGCAAGAGCATGCAGAGAGCTGTGTAAGAACACCCATGTACATATATTTGAATTAATAGAAGAGCTGATTCAAATTCAGGGTTTTGTGTTTGTTCTCTGTGTATTGATGCTGAATGATATGCTCATGAATGTTTGCTTCCAGTTATACATTTGCTTTTATATGTTGTGTATATTATTTCATGGTTGAATTGAATTCTGAGAGGAAGTAGGAATGAGTTTCAATTGTTTCTCTATTTGAGGCAGAGAATTCTTGCAAGGAGTGCGTTGACAGAGGGTTCAGATAGAGATAACTTTTCTTCTCATTTCCATAGGAGTGCAGTTGAGCACAGGAGCCGTGCAAGAAATGCGCAGGCCAAGATAAGTCTCAGAGTTGTGAGCCTGAGCAAAGTGCTAAGGGACTGCTGCTGCAGGTGTGTGCAGAGTCCAAAGGATTCAAGAACTTGAGGTGTTTGAAGGTTGCCACAAGGAGTGCGCGCAAAGGGTCTTTTATAAAAGCTCAGGAGGTATAGAACCTTCGAGTAATTTTCAAGAGAAGCACAGGAATTTTGTGTCGTGAAGTATTTAGGAAGGCGTCGTAGATTTGCGTGCAGGCAAACAAGTCTTCAGGAGGAATACTTGGTTCATTTCTCAGGTTTCATCAGGAGAAACGGACGGTCGGTATTCTCCGAGGAGAATTCGCAACATCCTGTGGGTTGTCAAATCTCACAAAGGTGCAGGGGATATACAACGACGTATTCCCAAAGTTTAAAGCTCATGAGGAACAAAACCGTTGATCCGAGCCACAGGGGGCCGTCGAATTTGCACGTGGAATCGTGTATCGGGGTTTCATGGGTTGAACTCCGTGAAAATAGCAACAGGAATCGTGATATTGCGATACGTGATATCCCGATGGCTACATAACGGTGTGGGGCCACAGGAATTGGTGACGTGGACAGGTGGCACGAGCTATCGGAGTTTCGTGGTGGGAAGGCCCAAAACATTGACATCAGGATTTGTGATATAGCAAAATCCGAAATCCTGACGAAATGACAGGGTGTGGAAAGTCAACTCGCACGTGTGTTGGAGTTTCGACATATCGGGACTCGGGAGTCGGAGAAACGAGTTGATCGACACCATGAGTGCCAAAATCACGATAAGGAAAGTTTTGAAATAGAAGGAAGGGTCAGTGTTGACTTGCATCGGGTTTCGGGGATTCGAAATGCCAGCGCTCGACCACTGACCTCGCGAAGTCGCGAAGTTCGATTCCCTGATAAGTAAAAAAAGAGGGGATTGCACGAAGAGTTCTGTGGGTGCAGATTTCCCGATAGGGAAATAGAAGAGCATTAGAGTTCTTCGGGCCATGTGGAAAGAGAAGATCCTGTGAGCGGGCGTGCTTGCGGGCGCGTGCCTGCGTCAAAATGAAAACTCATAGAATAGCTTAGTTCCTTGTCAATGTTATTGTTGTTAAAAACAAATTAGTTGATTTTGTTCCATTGTACTATCTAAATTGCCTGATATTTTTTAATTAACATATCAAATTAATATTGGAATGCAGAACATCAAAGATGAGTCATATTCAAAGGTTGATAATGGATGAATACCATTCATATGATGAGAGAATAGTCGATGAAAATGATATGGACAGATATACATGTCCATGTAATGATTGTCTTGGTGGAAAGGCGAGAAAAATAAATTTGATTTATCGACATATGATAATACATGGGAATAGTGGTGTAATCCCTTGGAACATAAATTATTATGAAGATATGATACAATTGCGTAGTAGGAGAGATGAAGAGGTACCAAACATCACTGAAGTGGAACCAAACATAGATGAAGACACAACAATGTTAGATGAAGGGGTTGAAGTTCATAGAATGTTGAATGAGGGTCTAAACAATGATTGGGCCAAGTCAATGGAGGATGCTTTAAAGCCTGTGTATGCTAATTACACGTTAAGTCATTTGACAACAATCCTTCAAATTATAAACTTTCAAGTGGTGCATGGTTGGACAAATGAGAGTGTAGATGACTTATTAGCATTATTAAGTCAGTTGTTATCACGTGACTCCACATTTCCAACAAAACGAAGTCAATGTAAAAATAAAATCACTAAGTTAGGCTTAGGGTATGAAAACAAACACACATGTGTGAATGGTTGTGTATTGTTTCACAAAAATCTTGCAAGTGAGACAGAATGTCCAAAATGTCAAGAAGGGAGCTATAGACCAGGGTTGAAATCGGTTGTGGTTCCTAGGAATATTCTTCATCACTTTCCACTAATCCCACAATTAATTCAAATGTATAGGTGCAGAGACATTGGTGAACTTATGCAATGGCATGCTTGAAATAAGAGCACTGATGGAAAACAACGACATGTGCCTGATTCTAATATGTGGATGGAATTTGATAACAGATGGCCCGACTTTTTACAAGATCCTCGTAATATAATGTTGGGTTTGGCTCTAGATGGGGTGAATCCATTCTCATATCAAAGTACTAAATGGTCAACTTGGCCAATGTTTTTAATAAATTATAACTTGCCTCTATGGTTAACAACTAAGCCATTTTTATTAATGTTATCATTGATTATACCCAGAAAGGAAAGTGTGACTTCAGATACAATCGATACTTATTTAGAGCCATTATATGATGAGCTAATGAAATTGTGGAAAGGAATTGAAGCAATTGAATTATTAAGGGATGGTCATTCAATCAAATTCACTTTAAGAGATTCCTTATTGTTTACGATTAACTATCTTCTTACATACGACAAATTGATTGGTATCAGTGTTCATGGATACCATGGATGTCCTTGCTGCAAATTTCAGAATTTTGTGAGGCACTCAAGAAGTTTTCATAAGTGTATTTATTGTGGACATCATGCTTACCTAAAAATGGATCATCCATATCGTCGATAAAAACATGTTTCAATGGCTAGGAAGAGAATCGTGAAGCACCATTACCAATAACGAGTAAATACATTATTTAGAATGGACATAAAAGAATGTTGTTTATTGAAAGTGGTGGTATTTGTGGTAGTAGAGATGATCCATGTAATGAAAGCGGTGTAAAAAGTTTGTGTATATTTTATAATTTTAGATACTATAAGGATATAACCATCATGCATACTATTGAATTTATGCATACTGAGAAAAATATAGCATATGCTATTATAGAAACTCTCTTTGGTGCTTCTGATACTATTTCATCACGTGAAGACTTGAAACAACTAAAGATTCGTCGAAATCTTTGGGTTGAAAAATACGGTGATGAAAAATATAGAAAACCTAGTGCTCCTTATGTTTGGACAAAGGAACAACATGCACAATTGATCTGAAAATGATAAAGACTTGTATTCTTGAAAATATTTGCAAGTTTTAATTCAAGTGTTCTTATGCAAATGGATCAATTTTGCAAACACAACTTTTATAGAAATTACACATTCAAGATGCATATAAATAGCAGCAAATAATAGTGAACAGAAAACACATAACACAGTAAATGATAAAGGAGTTCACCCCTCTCTTGGGCTACATCTCCTGGTCCTGCTTCCAATGGATCTTTTGTATTATTTGCTCAAAGTGCTAAAACATGTGCTTTAAAATGATCAAAATGCCAAATAGATGGCTCCAATGGCTTCAGAACGTCCAAAAACCCCTAGCTGGGCTTTTTCGGCACCTCGTTTGGCCAAAAATTGAAGAAGATAGGCTTCCTGGAAGTTCCCCTTCAAACTTGTTGTCTTTGGATCACCAAATGCACCTCTACCTCCTCAACCTAGCCCCCACATGCATATTTGTGTTAAAACTCAGCACCAAGCGCAACCACCAAATGATGTGAACTGTAGGACAGTTACGCGCCTAGCCCCTAACCGCCAAGTCTGTGGGCACATGGGCCACCACATGACCGCGTGCATATACAAACAGGGGTTAAGTTTTAAACCATATGGTAACAGGTCAGAAAGGCATGCGCCGGTGGTTACATTACATACACATATGATCGGGGGTCGGGGCTTAGCGCCAGCCCGGACCGCACCCCAATGTTTTACATATATCAATTTAAATAATTTAAAACTCATATGTATGTTAAGAACCACATGTGGGTGCACCGGTTGGGTGACCCTGCCCAAGGCTCTTCCCCTACCTGGAGGTCGCGGGGTTGAGTCCTTCCAACTACCAAAGTTTTAAACCAACGCCAAGGTGACACATGGCGGCCATTGATTGGGCCACGTGTCAGCATTCCATTCGCCACCATTGCCAATTGTCATACACCAACTCGTCCACACGACTGCCTACCAACACCTGCCATGTGTCATACGGCCCTGCCACGTGTTGTATAGCTCTGCCACGTCAGCATCCATACGAACTGTACGGACTGTACAGTCAGCACATTTTTTTTACCTGTTTGTCGATTTGAACAGAACGCGGTATCTCTATCATCCGATGTCTGTTTGAACCCAAACAAGTTGCATTGGGTTCGTGACAACAAGGCCTATGCACCTGTTCGATTTGAAGTGATTTTGAGCACTTTGATTTTTGAGCAAAATTTGATCCCCTAGATCACACCTCCCCATTAGAAAGCTTTTGGACCTCCAAAAGACTATTTTCAGTCTATCTGAAGATGAGGGTATAGTTCCCTCACCTTTCCAACCTCAATCCACTTGGCTTTGCTTGTATTTGTGCCTTTAAGACCAATTCGAAGATATTC
>JASDQU010683381.1:3688-15189 GCA_032191745.1 Picea mariana
TTTAGGGACATGTGCCCAATTTGATCGGGGGGAATAAAATTAAAACCAAGTGGCATAATAGAGTTATGTAATATCCCACAAGTATATTTGGCCAAGGCCCACACGAATAAAATACCTGACACAATGTTCTTGAAAATCGACCTCCTCTTTAGAAATTGCACCATGCCTGATTGACCAAAACCCTAGTGCTGAAGATACTCCAACAAGTGGTTTTTGTGTGAACAAAATGATAGTGGAGGGGCTCCCATAGTTGAAACCCTCTTCTCCATATCCAATGCAGTTGACGGTTCACCCATCTGAGTCCTGGTTTGAGTTTTATTGTGAGTTACAACTTGCCTCTTCAAGTCATTTAGGGACATGTGGCCAATTTGATCTGGGGGCATAAAATCCAAACCGACTGGCATAAATGAGTTTCGTGATCTCCCACTAGTCTATTTTTTCAAGGCCCATGTGACTACACTACCCACAAATTTATGAAACAGTGTTCTTGAAAATCAACCTCCTCTTCAGAAATTGCACTATGCCTCATTGACCAAGACATTGGAATTCTCATGCAAGTATTTTTATATAAGAAATATGGGATAACAAGATGTAGAATTACATGTTGAATGAATCCTTTGATTGTAATTTTTACATATGAATCCTTTTATGGCATGGAAACTGAATCCAAGGCAAGGAATGGAAAGTGAAGGCATGGCATGGAAAGACATGGCATGGAAAGACAAGACATGGCAAGTGAAGGCAAGGCAAGCAATGGCAAGGCATCTCATGAAAATGAATTCCATGGTATAGAAAGGCATGGCATGGAAAATGCAATGAATTCCAAGTGAATACAAGTAAAGGCATGGAATGGAATGACATGGTATGACATGGAAATGCATGGGATGGAAAGACATGGTATGGAAAGCCATGGTATGTGTTAGCACTGAGAGTCACCCTCATACTGCTAGAGGATAATCTCAGTACCCATCAAAATGTAAATGGATTAAAATGGTTTAAATAGGTGGATCAATAATACTTTAAATAAAGGAAAAGAAAACAGATATCACTGCAGATCAGTGATGGACCATTGGGCTATGGAGTCATAAACAATCTACTCAATGAAGGAATTTAATCTCCCTATCAGACAAAATATTTGTATAATGATGAAGAGAAGAATAAGAGAATAACATAAAGACGAATATTTGCTAAGTAGAGATCCTCTCTATAAAGAGAATTTAGATGTGTCTGAACAATAAACAATGATAAATAGGCAAGCTTATAGAAGATCCTCTACCAAATCAGCAATCTATCAATCAAAGACAAATTTTAATCCTTAAAATCTTCCATACATTCAAACAAGATGAAGAATAGAACATAGTACATAGAATTTAGATGTGTCTGAACAGTAAACAATGATAAATAGGCAAGCTTACAACAAATCCTCTACCGCATCAAGAATCTATCAATCAAAGGAAAATTTTAATCCTTAAAATCAACAATATGTTCAAACAAGATGAAGAATAGAACAGATAACATAGAAGACAAATCTGATGAAACAACTCATATGAATCTTCAATAACACACAATTTACAGCCACATGCCCCTCCGGCTTACAAACTGAAATATAAATTCATAAACATTTCAAAACCTCCTCCGGTCTTAGGCTGAGCCCCCCCTCCTCCATTGTTTATCATTCATCTGATGTACTTATAATCAAAATAGTTGACATGTATTACTGCTTGGGGGCCTCTTTTCTAGTGTTGTGTGTCTTCTCTTGTCTGTCATGTTCCTTCTATCAGAAGGAAACTCTGGTTAGTATGGGCATTTCTATGGTACTTTGGGCTGACCATTTTTTGTCTCCTCAGCCAAACCCTCCATGATTCCATTTAAGCGGGTAATTGATTGTTCAACCACCAATCCTTCTTTCATTTAATGATTTCTCCTTGGGATCGGGATGAGGCTTAATGCCTAGTTTGTTGCCACGTGTTGCTCTTAGATTGGGCCCTATATAAGCACCTGATTGTGTAAGTTTCCAAGGGCATTTTGTATCCATACCACTTTGACCCTAACAATCCACCACCAACTTCCACATACCTCTTTTGCTATACCATGGTTTCGATTGTAGTACCACTCTAAGATTTTATCTCTCGAGCACTTTCCATCCCCGCAATGAAGTGTGGTCATTGATCTGTGTTGTCACAACTACTGATGGATGAGGTCCATGTGTCTTCGACACTTGGGGCTTCAGAAGTTCTGGATAGTGAAACATGAAAAACTCCTAGAGTGGTATGGGCCCAAAGTGACATGGCAGCCTGAAATGAATGCTACATGGCATTGGTGGATAAGTTCCATGTGTTGAATTTGAAAACACCCATGGAGTGATAGGGCCTGAAGTGACGTGTCAGCCTGACGTCGCTTCAGGACTTCGACTCTTTGGGACTTCAAGATGTTTGGATGGAAATCTTCTGAAGTAACTTTCTCTCGGTTGACATGGCATCTTCACGTTACTTCGGGACTTTTAGACTTCAAGTGATATTCCTTTCTTACCTGCTGCAAATATCAACAGTTCTTGTTGATTTGAGATCAACGATCCACAATTAATTCGGGAGTTCGAACTCTGGTCTTTTTCAATGCATAGTTCTTCCAATCCTCTGGAGTGTCGTATCTTCGAAGTGAGAGATCTTCCTCCATGTGTCCTCTTTTTTTGGACGACCGAGATTTACTTCAGCAGTTTGGGCTTCAGGAGTTTTCTTCTGCTTGCTCACGCAATCCTCTGAAGTGTTGTATTTTTGAAGTGATAGATCTTCCTGTACGTGGTCTCTTGATTTGGATGACTGAGATTTACTTCGGGAGTTCGGGCTTCGGGAGTCCATTACTCACTCAGCTTCTGCTTGCTTCCTCCCAGAGTACGAGATTGCCTGACATGTTTCCTCTTCTTGAAGATCAATGACCATGAGCGATTTCGGGCTCACAAATTTCATAAACTTTAATTTCCTCCCTGATTCCCACAATGCGAAGATGCTCATTCATAGCGGGATTGATATGAATAGTTGATCTGTTGATCTAGAAAGATCAACGATCCTTAGCAATTGTGGGATCACAAGTTGCACAAACTTTAATTTTCTTCTAGATTCCCATAATGCCTCCCCACCATTGATCTCTCTCCAATAAGATCTGATGGTCGTGACTTAATATTTTCTTGATCTGATGGTTGATATTGCTCTGGCTCAAAACTTACGGTTGGAAATTGAACCCTTTTTCTTGCTTGTATTTCAAACCCGAAAAGGACTCTTGCATTTTGCTCATAGTTTTTCCCTACACATACAACATACTTGACCGACCTGACTTTATCAACTAGAAGAGGAAAAACTTATAGGAAGGCATGCAAAAAAGAGAGAGACTTGGAAAAGGTGTAGACCTAAGTCTTAACAATAACTTCATATGACCCATGACAACTTTATGTGATAACAATATCGAAATACAAGACATGGCAAGTGAAGGCAAGGCAAGGCATGGAAAGGCCTGGTATTCCATACCATACCATACAATGAAAAGAAAATGCATACCATTGCCAATGCATACCATACAATGGCAAGGCAATGGTATGCATTGGAAATGCATACCATACCAATGCATACCATTTCTATTTCAATTTCCAATGCATACCATAACATACAATAGCATTTCCAATGCATACCATACAAAGAATTGGCAAGGAAATGCATACCATACCAATGCATACCATTTCCATTTCCATTTCCAATGCATACCATACCATAGCATACCATTTCCATTGCCATTTCCAATGCCAATTCCAATGCATGGGGTACCATACCATACCATTTCCAATGCATACCATACCATTTCCAATTTCAATGCATGTGGTACCATACAATACCATTTCCAATGCATAGCATACAATGGCATGGAAATTCATACCATTGCCATACCATACCATACCATTGCCAATGCACACCATACAAGGCAATGGCAAGGAAATGCATACCATTGTCGTTGTCAATGCATACGATTTCCATTGGCCATGCATACCATTTGCATTACCAATGCAGACCATTGTTATTTCCAATGCATACCATATAATTTCCATTGTCATTGCCAATGCCAATGCATACCATACCATACAATTAACAATTCATACCATACAATGGCAAGGCAATGCATACCATTTCCATTGCCAATGGAAAGGAAATGCATAGCATTTCCATTTCCATTTCCAATGCATACCACACCATAGCATACCATTGCCAATGCATAGCATACCATTTTCATTTCCATTGCCAATGCAAATGCATGTGGTACCATAACATACCATTTCCAATGCATACCATATCATTGCCAATGCATACCATACAAGGAAATAGAAATGCAATTCATACAATACCAATGCATACCATTGCCATTTCCAATGCATACCATTTCCAATGTATACCATTGTCATTTCCAATGCATATCATTGCTATTGTCAATGCATACCATACCATTTCCATTTACATTGCCAATGCCAATGCATACCATGCCATACCATACCATACTATACCATTTCCAATGCATACCATACAATGGCAAGGAAATGCATACCATTGTATGCATTGGCAATGGTATGGTATGGTATGGATTGGAAATGGAAATGGTATGAATTTCCCTCCCATTTCCTTATATGGTATGCATTGCCAATGGTATGGTATTCATTGGTATTAGAAATGGCAATGGAAATGGTATGGTATGGTATACATTGTCATTGGCAATGGCATTGCATACTTGTGAGAGACATAAAGATTTTGTAATGAAAAACTTACTCAGAATCCATAATAATATTTATATATAATAATAATTGATAATAGATGATGATATTACAAAGATAGTGCATGCCTATATTTATGCCCTTTATGGTTTTATGAAGAGTCATGACTTTTAGTCATGACCTTTTATTACATGAATGCTTAATTTTACTTTTATTTTTTATTTTAATGTATTTATATTATATTATTTATTTATTGTGAAATTTCCCTTCCCTTAAATTTTTCTTTTTCCTCAAAACAATGATAAAGAAGGATGTAACTAGAGAAAGTGATCTGACTCCCATGCAATGTCTTCTTCTAGTAGATTTTTCCATTTAATCAGATATTCCTTGATTACTCGAGAACATAATCTCTTTTCCTGGGTGGCGATAATGGCTTCGAGCTCTAAAATGATTATTCCTTCCTCATACAACATAGGAAGTATAGTTTGTGCCTTTTGTTGTTCTCCCAAGACTCGCTTTAGGCATGATACATGAAATACGTTGTGGATACATATTTTATCTAGTAAATCCAACTGGTAGGCTACGTGACTGATTTTTCTATTTATTTTATATGGTCCATAAAATTTTCAAGCCAATTTATTCTTCCCATGTTGTTTAATGGATAATTGTTCGTAAGGTTGAAGTCTCACAAATACCTAGTCTCCTACTTCGAAGTCTCTTTCTATTTGGTTTTGGTTAGCTTGTTGCTTCATTCGGTTCCTTGCAATTGTTAAGTTTTCTTTGAGTAACTGAAGAATTTTCTGACTTTTGTCTAAATGGTATTTTACTGACACACCTTTTATGTGGTTGGTGGCCAAATCCTTCCATGATGGAGGTTCGTAACCATAAATATCTTGGAAAGGTATCATTTTAGTTTATGTCTGATAAGTGGAATTATACCACCAATCTGCAAGGTGGAACTGTTGAAAACATTTATTTTGTTTGTCGGAGATAAAACAACGAAGATAGGATTCTAAATATTTATTGACGACTTCTATTTGACTAATTTTTTGAGGGTGATAAGCTGAGCTCATATTGAGAGAGGTTCCAATCTGTTTTCAAAATTCTCTCAAAAAATCCCCTTTAAATTTGGCATCTCTATCGCTGATGATGACCTTAGGGAACCCATGTAGTTTGTAAATATTTTTGCATAATATTCCAGCCATTTGTTTTGCTGAATCCGTTTTCCTTACTCCAATAAAGTGTGCATATTTAGTTAGTATGTCTACTACTACTAATATTTTATCTTTTCTGTCGGATATTGGTAGTCCTTCAATGAAATCCATTGAAATTTCTTCTCATTTTTGGTTGGGAATATGTAACGGGTGGAGTAACCTAGGGGTCGATACATTTTCATTCTTGTTCCTTTGACATAGATCACATTCTAATACATATTTTTGAATATCTTCACTCATCCCTTTCAAAAAAAATGATCTTCGTGCATTATAGTATGTTTTGAAAAATCCTACATGACTTGCAGCTAGGAAATCATGAGATTATTGAAGGACCTTGGTTTTAAAAATTGAGTTGGTATTTAAGTAGATTCTCCCTTTATACCATAAGATGTCAGTTTTCCATTCAAACTTAGGATATTGATTTAAATTGTTTATGATAGAGAAAGTCTTCGAGTTTTTTGAATATTCAGTTCGGATTTCATCCAACGATTCTAGAATGGCTATTTATATTGCAAAATCTTGTGTTTCTTCATCTTTTCGTGATAGGGCATCAACCACGATGTTATATTTTCCTCTTTTATGTATAATTTCCATATCAAACGTGGCAATTTTCTCTATCCACTTTTGTTGTTCTATTGACAATGATTTTTTTTTGTAACAAGTACTGGAGACTGTTATGATATGTGCATGTGAAGAACTTAATTCCCAATAGATATTGGCGCCATTTTTTTAATGCATGCATGATGGAAAGAATTTCCTTGTTGTAAGTGGATTGTAAGCATTCTTTTTTATTTAATTTTCTATTCTGGTATGCATTTGCAATGGTATGATATGGTATGGTATGGTATGTTATGCACTGGAAATGGCAATGGTATGCATTTCCTTGCCATTTCCTTGTATGATATGCATTGGCAATGGTATGGTATGGTATGCATTGGCATTGGAAATGACAATGGAAATGATATGGCATGGTATGCATTGGAATTGGAAATGGAAATGCATACCATACCATACCATACCATTTCCATTGCCATTTCCATTTCCAATACCAATGCATACCATTTCCAATACCGTAGCATACCATTCCATAGAATACCATTTCTATTTCCAATGCATACCATACCATTGCCATTTCCATTTCCAATGCCAATGCTTAACATAGCATACCATTTCCAATGCATACCATACCATACCATGTCATACCATACCATTGCCAATGCATACCATTGTATGTATTGTATGGTATGCATTGGAATTGGTACGGTATACCATTGCCATTTCCAATGCATACCATTGGGAATTCATATACTACCATACCATACAATACCATTTCCAATGCATACCATACAATGCAATGGAAAGGCAATCCATACCATACCAATGCATACCAATCCCATTGCCAATGGATACCATTTCCATTTCCATTTCCAATTCATACCTTCCCATAGAATACCATTGCCAATGCATACCATACTATTTTCATTTTCATTGACAATGCCAATGCATGTGGTACCATACCATACCATTGCCAATGCATACCATACAATGAAAAGTAAATGCATACCATTTCCATTGCCAATGCATACCATTGGAAATGCATACGATACCATACGATACCATAACATTTTCAATGCATACCATACAAGTCAATGGAAATGCAATGCATAACATACCAATGCATACCATTTCCATTGACGATGCATACCATTGCCTATGCATATCATTGCAATTGTCAATGCATACCATGCCATTGTCATTTCCATTGCTAATTCCAATGCATACCATACCATACCATACCATACCATTTCCAATGCATACCATACAATGGCAAGGCAATGCATACCACACCATTTCCATTGCCAATGCATGTTTTACCATACCATACTATTGTCAATGCATAACATACAATGGAAAGGAAATGAATACCATTTACATTTCCAAAGCATACCATTGGCAATGCATACCATACAATGAAATAGCAAGGCAGTGCATACCATATCAATGCATACCATTTCCATTTTCAATGCATACCATTGCCATTTCCATTGCCAATGCATACCATACCATAGCATACCATTTCCAATGCCAATGCATACCATACCATACCATACCATTTTCAATGCATACCATACCATACCATACCATATCATACCATTGCCAATGCATACCATACAAGAAAATGGAAAGGAAATGCATACCATACAAGAAAATGGAAAGGAAATGCATACCATACCAATGCATACCATTTCCATTGCCAATGCCAATGCATACCTTACCATACCTACCATTTCCAATGAATATCATACAATGGAAAGGAAATGCATACCATTGCCAATGAATACCATTTCCATTGCAGATGCATACCATACCATTTCCATTGCATACCATACAAGGTAATGGAAAGGAAATGCATACCATACCAATGCATACCATTGCCAATGCATGTCATACCATAGCATACCATTGACAATGGTTAGCATACCATTTCCAATGCATACCATACCATACCATTGCTTGATGTCTTAAATATTCTAGGATTGTTATGTGTCATCTTGCATTTCAACAAACATTTGTTATCTAAACCCTAGTTTATGCTTCAATTTTCAGCCCCCTTTCATTTAATGATTACTTGTGTTAAGTGTTGTTATATTTATCCCATTGTGACTTAGTTAATATGATTTGTTGGCTTGATGAGGCATGGAAATGTTATGGCATGACATTGGAAAGTTATATTTATTGTTATATAGGTTTAAATGGGAAACTACATGACAATGGCATGACATGGAATGGCTTGGAAAGACATCGAAATGACATGGAAATGGAATGGAATGGTAATGGCATATGATGGCATGTCTTGGAAAGGCATAGCATTGGCATGGAAATTTTATGATATAGAAAGGCATGGAAATGGCATGGAATGGCATGGCTTGGCAAGGAATGGAAATGGAATGGCATGGAAAGGTTTGACAATGGTGTGGAAATTCCAATGGCATGGCATGTAATTACTTTCCAAGAAATGACAACGGCATCTCATGGCAATGGCATGGCATCAATAGGTTTCTGGAATTATGTTTGGGAGGGTCCTTTGTATCCTTGTGTGCTCTAACCCAAAAATTGGGTAGGAATGTGCAATAAAATCTCATAGATTGTGAAGGGAAAAGAGTAATGGTTTCAAGTCTCCCTGGAGGAATTTTGGTAGCATAGAATTACTTTCTATAGTGTGTCATGAAATGTAACCTCAAAACCTTTATTTGTAGGTGGAAAATAATACCCATTCTAAGATATAGTTTCTATGTGAACTCTCTCATTCTATTGGTCAAAACAAATAAGTTTAGTGAACATCATGGAAGACTGAATAAATTTTATTAATAATTTATGGGTCTAATAAAATTTACATATACCCACTACACAATTGTTGGACCTTGACCAAGTTTTGTGGAAACATTGGTCGTGTTTGATCAGTTTTGGGCCTTCGATAGGTTGGTTGAAGATGGAGTGCCCAAGTGAAGCCACGATCACAGTATCTCATGCATTTTGTGGGCTTGTGGACCCAACAAAGGGTTTACTAGGGTTTATGTAATAAGTTATGGGATGTCAGCCCATGGGTTTACCCATGATTATGCCTTTTTGTAAATATATAAATAAATAGCTAAGCAATGTAAGAGGTGGTGATGATAGTTGGCTATGTGCACCATATGTTTTAAGTGTTAATGTTGGCTTAGTGAAAGAGGTTGTAATTGGCTTTGTGTAGACAGACTGTGTAAAGTGGGGCTTTGTGATACTAAGGAGTTGGCTTTGTGCCTTGACCTGATTTTGGGAAGGAGGATTTGGCATGCATCACACAGATCTCTTGTCCTCTGTGGAGTTTGGCTCTGTGGCTTTGTGCACAGGAGTAGTAGAATGTAAGACGATTGAAGACTAATAAAGAAGAAGAGAAGAAGTTGGTGGACGTAGCCCCATAGTGGGGTGAACCATGTATATCTTGTGTCTTGATGTGCTTTGTGCTATGTGATTTATGGTTTATGTTGTTTATTTGCTTAGTGTTGTTGTTATAACATATGCTGAATGCATACGATGTTGTTGATTAGTGCTTAAATATGATTGAATTCTAGATCATAGCTAATGCTATGTGCTAAGTGATTGGAAATGCTTGATCTTTATTGTTACTACGATGTTCTATAATAAGGGTTTAATCTGCGATGTGAATGAGACTCATGAATTAATGCATGTTTTTGTAGAAGTGTTATGATAAGTGTTGTAATCACATATCTGTGTCCTATATTGCTTTTAGACACCTGAGTCCTACAACCCCCCTTGCCTCTACCTCGGGCAAGTCTTCATTTGCTTCGAAGGTGTTGCCGAAAGGGTCGGTAGTTAGGGTTTTGTTGGTGCATTGTTGAAGTGTTCAACGTTGGGTCTGCCCCTGTTCCAACAAATGGTTCTATTGTCGTGACTGGAACTGTGATTGTTGGGAACTAAAGAAAATAGAAAGCTTTGTGCATAGATTTGTTGTTGTAGTGCACATTATTCTACTTGTTGTTGTAGTGCATAGATCTGTGCTAATAAAGAAACCGGATCTGAAGAAAAGAGGTAAGATCTTAAAGATTTATGCTCTAGTAAGGGTAAGATAAGTGGAAATTTTTTCTTCGAAAGTATGAATCTAGGTATGTTTGATAGATTTGGTCATAGTCTGAAAACTAGGGAACAGTTAGAAGAAAGAGTTGATCTGAATAAATTTGATAGAAATAGAGAAAGATATGTTATTCCTATGCACAAAAATAACTTTTGGACTAATAAGTGGATGTAGGAACCTAGAAAGAATTTTTGTAGATTGTGAGTCCAGCACTGTGATGCCAGTGTGCAGTACATGAGAGGTTGGGGATCATTTAAAATAAAGAGAGGATTGACACTATGTTATAATTGCAGACGACCAAGACATCCTGCTAAGGAATTCCTTGGTATAGGTCATATTTGTGTTTATTGTAAAGTTATTGGTCATGAGGTTGAGGATTGCCCAAGAATGATTTCTAAAGTTGAAAATATGAACATGAGATAAGAAAACTATAAAGAAGGTCAAGATACTAAGGATATGTTAGAAAATCATAAAGAGAAATAATCCGAGAAAGCTCAGACTATGTTAGTACAGTTAACAGAAGCAATGGATGACCACAAGGACATCAGTTTATCAGAGATCTTGAAAGAAAAACAATGCATAGTTACAAGAATAGAAGACTTCGACATTGACTGTGTATTGGATGAAGAAACACACGTGAACATTATGCTAGAAAGCACTTGGGAAATTTTTGGAAAGCCTGTTATGGTACCTTCATTGGGAAGGATAGTCTTATTTAAAGGAAAGATGATAACCCTATGTGAAAGAGTTACTAATATACCTATGATCACTGAGGAAACATCAACAGAAGAGGACTTTGAAGTTATTAGATATTTTGAGAATAGTGCTCCCTTTCCACTTTTGTTAGGAAAGAATTGGATTGAGAAGGATCAGATTAGAAGGAAAGAAAATGAGGAAGCTACATAACATA
>JASDQU010683381.1:15719-35874 GCA_032191745.1 Picea mariana
AGGGGCTCCCATAGTTGAAACCCTCTTCTCCATATCCAATGCAATTGATGGTTCACCCATCTGAGTCCTGGTTTGAGTTTTATCATGAGTTACAACTTGCCTCTTCAAGTCATTCAGGGACATGTGGCCAATTTGATCTGGGGGCATAAAATCCAAACCGACTGGCATAAATGAGTTTTGTAATCTCCCACTAGTCTATTTTGTCAAGGCCCATGCGACTACACTACCCACAAATTTCTGAAACAGTGTTCTTGAAAATCAACCTCCTCTTCAGAAATTGCACTATGCCTCATTGACCAAGACATTGGAATTCTCATGCAAGTATTTTTATATAAGAAATATGGGATAACAAGATGTAGAATTACATGTTGAATGAATCCTTTGATTGTAATTTTTACATATGAATCCTTTGATGGCATGGAAAGTGAATCCAAGGAAAGGAATGGAAAGTGAAGGCATGGCATGGAAAAACATGGCATGGAAAGACAAGACATGGCAAGTGAAGGCAAGGCAGGCAATGGCAAGGCATCGCATGGAAATGAATTCCATGGTATGGAAAGGCATGGCATGGAAAATGCAATGAATTCCAAGTGAATGCAAGTAAGGGCATGAAATGGAATGGCATGGTATGACATGGAAATGCATGGGATGGAAAGGCATGGTATGGAAAGGCATGGTACATGTTAGCAATGAGATTCACCCTCATACTACTAGAGGATAATCCCAATACCCATCAAAATGTAAATGGATTAAAATGGTTTAAGTAGGTGGATCAATAATACTTTAAATAAAGGAAAAGAAAATAGATATCACTGCAGATCAATGATGGATCATTGGGCTATGGAGTCATAAACAATCTACTCAATGAAGAAATTTAATCTCCCTATCAGACAAAATATTTGTATAACGATGAAGAGAAGAATAAGAGAATAACATAAAGAAGAATATTTGCTAAGCAGAGATCCTCTCTACAAAGAGAATTTAGATGTGTCTGAACAATAAACAATGATAAATAGGCAAGCTTATAGCAGATCCTCTACCAAATCAACAATCTATCAATCAAAGACAAATTTTAATCCTTAAAATCTTCCATACATTCAAACAAGATGAAGAATAGAGCATAGTACATAGAATTTAGATGTGTTTGAACAGTAAACAATGATAAATAGGCAAGCTTACAACAGATCCTCTACCGCATCAAGAATCTATCAATCAAAGGCAAATTTTAATCCTTAAAATCAACAATATGTTCAAACAAGATGAAGAATAGAACAGATAACATAGAAGACAAATCTGATGAAACAACTCATATGAATCTTCAATAACACACAATTTACAGCCACATGCCCCTCCGTCTTACAAACTGAAATATAAATTCATAAACATTTCAAAACCTCCTCCGGTCTTGGGCTGAGCCCCCCCTCCTCCATTGCATATCATTCATCTGATGTACTTATAATCAGAATAGTCGACATGTCTTACTACTTAGGGGCCTCTTTTCTAGTGTTGTGTGTCTTCTCTTGTCTGTCATGTTCCTTCTATCAAAAGAAAACTCTGGTCAGTATGGGCATTCAGGAGAAACTTCCCTCTATGGTACTTTGGGCTGACTATTTTTTGTCTCCTCAGCCAGACCCTCCATGCTTCCATTTAAGGGGGTAATTGATTGTTCAACCACCAATCCTTCTTTCATTTAATGATTTCTCCTTGGGATCAGGATGAGGCTTAATGCCTAGTTTGTTGCCACGTGATGCTCTCAGATTGGGCCCTATATAAGAACCTAATTGTGTAAGTTGTCGAGGGCATTTTGTATCCACACCACTTTGAACCCAACAATCCACCACCAACTTCCACATACCTCTTTTTCTATACCATAGTTTCGATTGCAGTACCACTCTAATATTTTATCTCTCGAGCACTTTCCATCCCTGCAATGAAGTGTGGTCATCGATCTGTGTTGTCACAACTACTGAGGGATGAGGTCCATGTGTCTTCGACACTTTGGGCTTCAGGAGTTCTGGATAGTGAAACATGAAAAACTCCTAGAGTGGTATGGGCCCAGAGTGACATGGTAGCCTGAAATGAATGCTACATGGCCTTGGTGGATAAGTTCCATGTGTTGAATTTAAAAACACCCATGGAGTGATAGGGCCTGAAGTGACATGTCAGCTTGACGTCACTTCGGGACTTCGACTCTTTGGGACTTCAAGATGCTTGGATGGAAATCTTCTGAAGTAAATTTCTCTCGGTTAACATGGCATCTTCACGTTACTTTGGGACTTTGGGACTTCAGGTGATATTCCTTTCTTACCTACTTCAAATATCAATGGTTCTTGTTGATTTGAGATCAATGATCCACAATTAATTCGAGAGTTCAAACTCTGGTCTTTTTCAATGCATAGTTCTTCCAATCCTCTAGAGTGTCATATCTTCGAAGTGAGAGATCTTCCTCCATGTGTCCTCTTTTTTTGGACCGAGATTTACTTCGGCAATTTGGGCTTCAGGAGTTTTCTTCTGCTTGCTCACGCAATCCTCTGAAGTGTTGTATTTTTGAAGTGATAGATCTTCCTGCACGTGGTCTCTTGATTTGGACGACTGAGATTTACTTCGGGAGTTTAGGATTTGGGAGTCCTTTACTCACTCAGCTTCTGCTTGCTTCCTCCTAGATTATGATATTGACTGACATGTTTCCCCTTCTTGAAGATCAATGACCATGAGTGATTTCGGGCTCACAAATTTCATAAACTTTAATTTCCTCCCTGATTCCCACAATGCGAAGATGCTCATTCGTAGTGGGATTGATATGAACAGTTGATCTGTTGATCTAGAAAGATCAATAATCCTTAGCAATTGTGGGATCACAAGTTGCACAAACTTTAATTTTCTTCTAGATTCCCACAATGCCTCCCCACCATCAATCTCTCTCCAATGAGATCTGATGGTCGTGACTTAATATTTTCTTGATCTGATGGTTGATATTGCTCTGGCTCAAAACTTACAGCTGGAAATTGAACCCTTTTTCTTTCTTGTATTTCAAACCCGAAAGGACTCTTGCATTTTTCTCATAGTTTTTCCCTACACATAAAACATACTTGACCAACCTGACTTTATCAACTAGAAGAGGAAAAACTTATAGGAAGGCATGCAAAAAGGAGAGAGACTCAGCAAAGGTGTAGACCTAGGTCTTAACAATAACTGCATATGACCCATAACAACTTTATGTGATAACAATATGGAAATACAAGACATGGCAAGTGAAGGAAAGGCAAGGCATGGAAAGGCCTGGTATTCCATACCATACCATACAATGAAAAGGAAATGCATACCATTGCCAATGCATACCATACAATGGCAAGGCAATGGTATGCATTGGAAATGCATACCATACCAATGCATACCATTTCTATTTCAATTTCCAATGCATACCATGACATACAATAGCATTCCCAATGCATACCATACAAAGAATTGGCAAGGAAATGCATACCATACCAATGCATACCATTTCCATTTCCATTTCTAATGCATACCATACCATAGCATACCATTTCCATTGCCATTTCCAATGCCAATTCCAATGCATGTGGTAACATACCATACCATTTCCAATGTCAATGCATGTGGTACCATACAATACCATTTCCAATGCATATCATACAATGGCATGGAAATTCATACCATTGTCATACCATACCATACCATTGCCAATGCACACCATACAAGGAAATGACAAGGAAATGCATACCATTGTCATTGTCAATGCATACCATTTCCATTGGCCATGCATACCATTTGCATTACCAATGCATACCATTGTTATTTCCAATGCATACCACACCATAGCATACCATTTCCAATGCATACCATACCATTTTCATTTCCATTTCCAATGCCAATGCATGTGGTACCATAACATACCATTTCCAATGCATACCATTTCCAATGTATACCATTGTCATTTCCAATGCATATCATTGATATTGTCAATGCATATCATACCATTGCCATTTACATTGCCAATGCCAATGCATACCATGCCATACCATACCATACTATACCATTGCCAATGCATACCATACAATGGCAAGGAAATGCATACCATGGTATGCATTGGCAATGGTATGGTATAGTATGGATTGGAAATGAAAATGTTATGAATTTCCTTTCCATTTCCTTATATGGTATGCATTGCCAATTGTATGGTATGCATTGGTATTAGAAATGGAAATGGAAATGGTATGGTATGGTATGCATTTTCATTGGCAATGGCATTGCATACTTGTGAGAGACATAAAGATTTTGTAATGAAAAACTTACTCAGAATCCATAATAATATTTATATATAATAACAATTGATAATAGATGATGATATTACAAAGATAGTGCATGCCTATATATATGCCCTTTATGGTTTTATGAAGATTCATGACTTTTAGTCATGACCTTTTATTACATGAATGCTTAATTTTACTTTTATTTTTTATTTTAATGTATTTATATTATATTATTTATTTATTGTGAAATTTCCCTTCCCTTAAATTTTTCTTTTTCCTCAAAACAATGATAAAGAAGGATGTAACTAGAGAAAGTGATCTGGCTCCCATGCAATGTCTTCTTCCGGTAGATTTTTCCATTTAATCAGATATTCCTTGATTACTCGAGAACATAATCTCTTTTCCCGGGTGGCGATATTGGCTTCAAGCTCTAAAATGATTATTCCTTCCTCATCCAACATAGGAAGTATAGTTTGTGCCTTTTGTTGTTCTCCCAAGACTCTCTTTAGGCATGATACATGAAATACGTTGTGGAAACATATTTTATCTGGTAAATCCAACGGGTAGGCTACGTGATTGATTTTTCTATTTATTTTATATGGTCCATAAAATTTTCAAGCCAATTTATTCTTCCCATGTTGTTTAATGGATAATTGTTCGTAAGGTTGAAGTCTCACAAATATCTAGTCTCCTACTTCGAACTCTCTTTCTATTTGGTTTTGGTTAGCTTGTTGCTTCATTCAGTTCCTTGCAACTGTTAAGTTTTCTTTGAGTAACTGAAGAATTTTCTGACTTTTGTCTAAATGGTATTTTACTGACGCACCTTTTATGTGGTTGGTGGCCAAATCATTCCATGATGGAGGTTCGTAACCATAAAGATCTTGGAAAGGTATCATTTTAGTTTATGTCTGATAAGTGGAATTATACCACCAATCTGCAAGGTGGAACCGTTGAAAACATTTATTTTGTTTGTCGAAGATAAAACAACGAAGATAGGTTTCTAAACATTTATTGACGACTTCTATTTGACCAATTGTTTGAGGGTGATAAGCTGAGCTCATATTGAGAGAGGTTCCAATCTATTTTCAAAATTCTCTCCAAAAATCCCCTTTAAATTTGGCATCTCTATCGCTGATGATGACCTTAGGGAACCCATGTAGTTTGTAAATATTTTTACATAATATTCCAGCCGTTTGTTTTGCTGAATCCATTTTCCTTACTTCAATAAAGTGTGCATACTTAGTTAGTATGTCTACTACTACTAATATTTTATCTTTTCTGTCGGATATCGGTAGTCCTTCAATGAAATCCATTGAAATTTCTTCTCATTTTTGGTTGGGAATATGTAATGGGTGGAGTAACCTAGGGGTCGATACATTTTCATTTTTGTTCCTTTGACATAGATCACATTCTGCTACATATTTTTTAATATCTTCACTCATCCCTTTCAAAAAAAATGATCTTCGTGCATTATAGTATGTTTTGAAAAATCCTACATGACTTGCAGCTAGGAAATCATGAGATTATTGAAGGACCTTGGTTTTAAAATTTGAGTTGGTATTTAAGTAGATTCTCCCTTTATACCATAAGATGTTAGTTTTCCATTCAAACTTAGGATATTGATTTAAATTGTTTATGATAGAGAAAGTCTTTGAGTTTTTTAAATATTCGGTTCGGATTTCATCCAACGATTCTGGAATGGCTATTGATCTTGCAAAAACTTGTGTTTCTTCATCTTTTCGTGATAGGGCATCAACCACGATGTTATATTTTCCTCTTTTATGTATAATTTCCATATCAAATGTGGCAATTTTCTCTATCCACTTTTGTTGTTCTATTGACAATGCTTTTTTTTGTAACAAGTACTGGAGACTGTTATGATATGTGCATATGAAGAACTTAATTCCCAATAGATATTGGCACCATTTTTTTAATGCATGGATGATGGAAAGAATTTCCTTGTTGTAAGCGAATTGTAAGCATTCTTTTTTATTTAATTTCCTATTTTGGTATGCATTTGCAATGGTATGATATGGTATGGTATGGTATGGTATGCACTGGAAATGGAAATGGTATGCATTTCCTTTCCATTTCCTTGTATGATATGCATTGGCAATGGTATGGTATGGTATGGTATGGTATGCATTGGCATTGGAAATGACAATGGCAATGATATGGCATGGTATGCATTGGAATTGGAAATGGAAATGCATACCATACCATACCATACCATTGCCATTGCCATTTCCATTTCCAATACCAATGCATACCAATGCATACCATACCATTTTCATTGACATTTCCATTTCCAATATCAATGCATACCATACCATACCATACCATACCATTGCCAATGCATACCATACAAGGAAATGACAAGGGAATGCATACCATACCAATGCATACCATTGCCATTGCCAATGCATACCATACCAAAACATACCATTTCCAATGCCATAGCATACCATAACATACCATAGCATACCATTTCCAATACCATCGCATACCATGCCATAGAATACCATTTCTATTTCCAATGCATACCATACCATTGCCATTTCCATTTCCAATGCCAATGCTTAACATAGCATACCATATCATAGCATACCATTTCCAATGCATACTATACCATACCATGTCATACCATACCATTGCCAATGCATACCACTGTATGTATTGTATGGTATGCATTGGAATTGGTATGGTATACCATTGCCATTTCCAATGCATACCATTGGGAATGCATATACTACCATACCATACAATACCATTTCCAATGCATACCATACAATGAAATGGAAAGGAAATCCATACCATACCAATGCATACCAATCCCATTTCCAATGGATACCATTTCCATTTCCATTTCCAATGCATACCTTCCCATAGAATACCATTTCCAATGCATACCATACTATTTTCATTTTCATTGCCAATGCCAATGCATGTGGTACTATACCATACCATTGCCAATGCATACCATACAATGAAAAGTAAATGCATACCATTTCCATTTCCAATGCATACCATTGGCAATGCATACGATACCATACGATACCATAACATTTCCAATGCATACCATACAAGTCAATGGAAAGGCAATGCATAAGATACCAATGAATACCATTTCCATTGACGATGCATACCATTGCCAATGCATATCATTGTAATTGTCAATGCATACCATACCATTGTCATTTCCATTGCTAATTCCAATGCATACCATACCATACCATACCATACCATTTCCAATGCATACCCTACAATGGCAAGGCAATGCATACCACACCATTTCCATTGCCAATGCATGTTTTACCATACCATACTATTGTCAATGCATACCATACAATGGAAAGGAAATGAATACCATTTACATTTCCAAAGCATACCATTGGCAATGCATACCATACAATGAAATAGCAAGGCAGTGCATACCATATCAATGCATACCATTTCCATTTCCAATGCATACCATTTCCATTTCCATTGCCAATGCATACCATACCATACCATACCATTTCCAATGCCAATGCATACCATACCATACCATACCATTTTCAATGCATACCATTTTCATTACCAATGCATACCATTGACATTTTCAATGCATACCATACCATACCATACCATATCATACCATTGTCAATGCATACTATACAAGAAAATGGAAAGGAAATGCATACCATACCAATGCATACCATTTCCATTGCCAATGCCAATGCATACCTTACCATACCTACCATTTCCAATGAATATCATACAATGGAAAGGAAATGCATACCATTGCCATTGCTGATGCATACCATTGGAAATGCATACCATACCATTTCCAATGC
Source organism: Picea mariana (assembly GCA_032191745.1). Taxonomy (NCBI): domain Eukaryota; kingdom Viridiplantae; phylum Streptophyta; class Pinopsida; order Pinales; family Pinaceae; genus Picea; species Picea mariana. Next base: position 23,827 of record JASDQU010683381.1, read on the forward strand.
ATACCATACAAGGTAATGGAAAGGAAATGCATACCATACCAATGCATACCATTGCCAATGCATGTCATACCATAGCATACCATTGACAATGGTTAGCATACCATTTCCAATGCATACCATACCATACCATTGCTTGATGTCTTAAATATTCTAGGATTGTTATGTGTTATCTTTCATTTCAGAAAACATTTGTTATCTAAACCCTAGTTTATGCTTCAATTTTCAGCCCCCTTTCATTTAATGATTACTTGTGTTAAGTGTTGTTATATTTATCCCAATGTGACTTAGTTAATATGATTTATTGACTCGATGAGGCATGGAAATGTTATGGTATGACATTGGAAAGTTATATTTATTGTTATATAGGTTAAAATGGGAAACTACATGACAATGGCATGACATGGAATGGCTTGGAAAGACATGGAAATGACATGGAAATGGAATGGAATGGTAATGGCATACGATGGCATGTCTTGGAAAGGCATAGCATTGGCATGGAAATTTTATGATATAGAAAGGCATGGAAATGGCATGGCATGGCATGGCATGGCTTGGAAAGGAATGGAAATGGAATGGCATGGAAAGGTTTGACAATGGTGTGGAAATTCCAATGGCATGGCATGTAATTACTTTCCAAGGAATGACAACGGCATCTCATGGAAATGGCATGGCATCAATAGGTTTCTGGGATTGTGTTTGGGAGGGTCCTTTGTATCCATGTGTTCTCTAACCCAAAAATTGGGCAAGAATGTGCAATAAAATCTCATAGATTGTGAAGGGAAAAGAGTAATGGTTTCAAGTCTCCCTGGAGGAATTTTGGTAGCATATAATTACTTTCTATAGTGTGTCATGAAATGTAACCTCAAAACCTTTATTTGTAGGTGGAAAATAATACCCATTCTAAGATATAGTTTCCATGTGAACTCTCTCATTCTATTGGTCAAAACAAATAAGTTTAGTGGACATCATGGAAGACTGAATAAATTTTATTAATAATTTATGGGTCTAATAAAATTTACATATACCCACTACACAATTGTTGGACCTTGACCAAGTTTTGTGGAAACATTGGTCGTCTTTGATCACTTTTGGGCCTTCGATAGGTTGGTCGAAGATGGAGTGCCCAGGCGAAGCCACGATCGCGGGATCTCACGTATTTTGTGGGCTTGTGGACTCAACAAAGGGTTTACTAGGGTTTATGTAACAGGTTATGGGATGTCGGCCCATGGGTTTACCCATGATTATGCCTTTTTGTAAATATATAAATAAATAGCTAAGCAATGTAAGAGGTGGTGATGATAGTTGGCTATGTGCACCATATGTTTTAAGTGTTAATGTTGGCTTAGTGCAAGAGGTTGTAATTGGCTTTGTGTAGATAGATTGTGTAAAGTGGGGCTTTGTGCTACTAAGGAGTTGGCTTTGTGCCTTGACCTGATTTTGGGAAGGAGGATTTGGCATGCATCACACAGATCTCCTGTCCTCTGCAGAGTTTGGCTCTATGGCTTTGTGCATAGGAGTAGTAGAATGTAAGATGATTGAAGACTAATAAAGAAGAAGAGAAGAAGTTGGTGGACGTAGCCCCATAGTGGGGTGAACCATGTATATCTTGTGTCTTGATGTGCTTTGTGCGATGTGATTTATGGTTTATGTTGTTTATTTGCTTAGTGTTGTTGTTATAACATATGTTGAATGCATACGATGTTGTTGATTAGTGCTTAAATATGATTGAATGCTAGATCATATCTAATGCTATGTGCTAAGTGATTGGAAATGCTTGATCTTTATTGTTACTACGATATTATGTAATAAGGGTTTAATCTGCGATGTGAATGAGACTCATGAATTAATGCATGTTTTTGTAGAAGTGTTTTGCGAAGTGTTGTAATCACATATCTGTGTCCTATATTGGTTTTAGACCCCCGAGTCCTGCAACCCCATCTGCTTCTACCTCGGGAAAGTCTTCATTTGCTTCGAAGGTGTTGCCGAAAGGGCCAGTAGTTAGGGTTTTGTTGGTGGATTGTTGAAGTGTTGAACCTTGGGTCTGCCCCTGTGGCAACAAATGGTTCTGTTGTCGCGACTGGAACTGTGATTGCTGGGAACTAAAGAAAAGAGAAAGCTTTGTGCATAGATTTGTTGTTGTAGTGCACATTATTCTGCTTGACTTGCGAAGCTCTATGCTAAGAAAGAAACTGGATCTGAAGAAAAGAGGTAAGATCTTAAAGATTTGTGCTCTAGTAAGGGTAAGATAAGTGGAAATTTTTTCTTCGAAAGTATGAATCTAGGTATGTTTGATAGATTTTGTCCTAGTCTGAAAACTAGGGAACAGTTAGAAGAAAGAGTTGATTTGAATAAATTTGATAGAAATAGAGAAAGATATGTTATTCCTATGCACACAAAGAATTTTTGGACTAATAAGTGGATGCAGGAACCTAGAAAGAATTTTTGTAGATTGCAAGTCTAGCACTGTGATGCCAGTGTGCAGTACATGAGAGGTTGGGGATCATTTAAAATAAAGAGAGGATTGAAACTATGTTATAATTGCAAACGACCAAGACATCTTGCTAAGGAATTCCTTGGTATAGGTCATATTTGTCTTTATTGTAAAGTTATTGGTCATGAGGTTGAGGATTGCCCGAGAATGATTTCTAAAGTTGAAAATATGAACATGAGATAAGAAAACTATAAAGAAGGTCAAGATACTAAGGATATGCTAGAGAATCATAAAGAGAAATAATCCGAGAAAGCTCAGACTATGTTAGTACAGTTAAAAGAAGCAATGGATGACCACAAGGACATCAGTTTATCAGAGATCTTGAAAGAAAAACAATGCATAGTTACAAGAATAGAAGACTTAGACATTGACTGTGTATTGGATGAAGAAACACACGTGAACATTATGCTAGAAAGCACTTGGGAAATTTTGGGAAAGCCTGCTATGGTACCTTCATTGGGAAGGATAGTCTTGTTTAAAGGAAAGATGATAACCTAATGTGGAAGAGTTACTAATATACCTATGATCACTCAGGAAACATCAACAGAAGAGGACTTTGAAGTTATTAGATTTTTTCAGAACAATGCTCCCTTTCCGCTTTTGTTAGGAAAGACTTGGATTGAGAAGGATCAGATTAGAAGGAAAGCAAAGGAGGAAGCTACATAACATAGCGCGTTAGAAAAGTCTGTGGAGGCGATTCTCGTGGAGCTCATGGATAAGAGAGTTATGTATGTAGGAATACATGCATTTTCAACTGGGGGACTGTAAGCATCCCCCTTGACTGGATGTTGTTCTATCTGTGTTACTGAGAAGTGATGCAAGCACCATGACAATATAGTGAACATGAAGCAAATCTTGTTGGTCTTGATCGATTATATACTGCCTTTGGCTGGAGCGGTTAATCGATACAACATCCCACATGACTTTGATTACACGTTGATCAATGTGTACATCCCAAAGGGGATACATGTAGTTGGACCCCAGTTAGGAAAGATCCCAGCTTTGAAGAATAACGACTTTAACCTCGACGACAGAAAGAACTATGCCATGCTCGCATCCCATAGGTATTTGATGAACATGACTGGGAAGAATCCGCGCATAGTCTCCCAGCTGTAGATTAAGGATCTCACGAAGTCAACAACACTGAACATGATGAAGATCTCGCACTTTGGTCGATAATAGGAGGTTAAATATTGCATTAAAATCCTCTTTTTGTGCTACCACAAAGGATACCTATGGCTTGACAGGCGCATTATTGTGGATCCGACACTGATCCACTTGATTACAGGGCTGATCACATATGGACTAGTCCCTCAACAGTTTTACCCAGGGAAGACATCAGATCACGTCGTGGAACAATGCATAAAGGAGGATTATGGCATTGTAGAAAAGGGAAAGAGAGGCTACAAGGTAGCCTCCATCCAAGATGGTGCAGTGCACCTAGCTTGTCATCTTATAGCTGGCAATCTTGTCAGAAAGAACCATCTGACACAGGTCATTGGATTCTTTGTAGACCTTGCAGGAAAGTGCATGGAGGGGATGCAAATGAACTATGCAAGTTACCTCATCAATGAGCTCGAGAAGGACTACCATGAAGCATAGGATCAAGTATATGAATTCCATTTTAGATGGCTACTGGTATTAATCGCATTTGTCACTTTGCAGATGCCAGAAGGAGCGACATTTCTAGAAGTTGAGCCATCAGAGCCATTTTCCGTGAGGTTCTCCACCTTGTGGTATACAAATGATATGTCGAAGCAGTGGCAGTCGAACACTGTATTCCATGCCTTCTACCAGTAGCTGAAGCATGTTATTGAGTCATTCCCACGTATGACCCGGGACACATTGCACTAGTACAGACCGATAGGGAAGTTCCATGTCGATCGACACTTTATTTATATCACTACGTGTAGGGATGAAAGAAAGGAAGAGTTGCAGTCCTATTATAAACTGACCGACGAGGACATGCAGGACATCACCAAAGAATGGTCGACGAAATTCCTTGTACCATTTGAAGATGCAGAAATCTCCGACCTCGACATCATTGGAATCCCCTTGGTCACCTAGGTCGAGCATGCTGGGTAGAGCAGCATGAAGAAAAATAAGAAAAAGGAGGAAGTGTAGAACATAGAGACTAATGAGGAGGACACTGCCTTAGAGGAAAGTGGTCCTCACTAGCCTGCAGGAGGAGGAGGAGGGTACGAAGTAAATGAAGAAAGAGGAGTGGAAGAAGGAGAAAAACAAGGAAAAGGAGAAGTTCCACCACCAAAGGATCCCCTTACCGAGGCTGAAACATTGAAGAAAAGAAAGGTTTCTCCGTAGAAACCCTCGGCAAGAAGGAAGACGTGCACCAGTAAGCCCAAGATGAAGTCCATGATCACAGAGGATGATTTCAATCTAATCATCACAACCGTGGAGGATGCTTCAGAATATATCTTGCAGCATTATGGAGAAAAGGAGGAGATGTTGTATGAAAGAATAAAGAAGGAGTTGAAGGAGATACATCAAGCCATCCATTCGAGCCGCACAGTACCTACTATGCCTTCTTTGTAAAAAATTATAGAAATAGGGGATGAGCCCGCCCAATTACAAAGATTAGTAGATGCAATAGAGACTCAACTTCAATGAGTCTAAGAAGAAACAGAGCAGGCTACAGAAGCCCTAAAGCAAGAAAAGGAGGAGGTCTTAGAGCAACTTCGAGTTGTGCAAAAGGAGAAATATAAAATTAGGGCGATGTTCGAGGAGGACAATGCAAAGGTACAGAAATAAAAATACCAGCTTCTCATAGAGTAGACTCCGGTCAAAGAAGTAGTGACTAAAGAACTTCACATTGTTTCATGCTTGGCATAGGAGGAACCATATTCAGTCGAGATGCAAGTGGGGAATCTTGGTGATGCCATTCAACAACTTCAAACACAGATAATATAGTTGGAGCTTCAAGCAGTACCTAACACTCCGCAGGAAGTGAACAATCAGAGGGACGAAGTTGCCAAGAGTGCAGTTGGAAGGATCAAGGAACTCACCTTGGAATGTAAGAAATTGAGTGATCGTAGTGCGCAGACCTATGAGCGCCTCGCAGAAGATTTGGAGCTTAGGAAATTGGAAGAACAACTCCAGGAGGTGCAGCAACAGGAATCCACTGTGCAATCACAAATGAAGTCACTCACTATAGTTGAGAAAATGAAGAGATCACAAGAGCAATGTGTAGTCCAACAACAGATTACTTCCATTTAGAGAAAAGTCATGGAATTTACACAGAGATTACAGCTGGTACAGGATGAAGCCTGCACACTTTTTGAATAGATTGAAGGACAAGGCTCAGAGCTAGACCAAGTGTTTACGATAGTGGAACAACACCTGGAAGGGCCTGTTACAAAGAAACTAATTCAAGAGTTCTTCGAGCAGGAGGCTCTAGATAAGAAACAGGTAGAGATAGATCGAGCTAAGTTTGAGGCCTTTGAAGGAGCATTTCCCAGATCCGAGTGACTTGGGACAAATCACAGGTGAGTGTTGGGGGCATGTTGGCCCTTGACTAAGTTTTGAGGAAACATTGGTTGTGTTTGACCACTTTTGGGACTTCGACAGGATGGTCGAAGATGGAACGCCCAGGTGGAGTCGCGATTGCAGGATCTCACGCATTTTGTGGGCTTGTGGACCCATCAAAGGGTTTACTAGGGTTTATATAACAGGTTATGGGATGTCATCCCATGGGTTTACCCATGATTAGGCCTTTTTTAAATATATAAAAAAGTAGCTAAGCGATGTAAGAGGTGGTGATGATAGTTGGCTATGTGAACCATATGTTGTATGTGTTAATGTTGGCTCAGTGCAAGAGGTTGTAATTGGAGTTGTGTAGACATACTGTGTAAAGTGGGGCTCTATGCTACTAAGGAGTTGGATTTGTGCCTTGACCTAATTTTGGGAAGGAGGATTTGGCGTGTAGCACGTCGATCTCCTGTCCTTTATGGAGTTTGGCTCTGTGGATTTGTGCACATGAGTAGTAGAATGTAAGAAGATTGAAGACTAATAAAGAATAAGAGAAGAAGTTAGTGGACGTAGCCCCACACTGGGGTGAACCACGTATATCCTATGTCTTGATGTGCTTTGTGCGATGTGATTTATGGTTTATGTTGTTTATTTTCTTAGTGTTGTTGTTATAATGTATGATGAATGCATTTGGTGTTGTTTCTTAGTGCTTAAATATTATTCAATGCTAGATCGGAGCTAATGCTATGTGCTAAGTGATTGGAACTGCCTGATATTTATTGTTACTGTGTTGTTCTGTAATAAGTTTTTAATCTGCAATGTGAATGAGACTCATGAATTAATGCATGTTGTTGTCTAAGTGTTCTGCTAAGTGTTTTAATCACATATCTGTGTCCCAGCTTGGTTGTAGACACCAGAGTTCTGCAATCCTCACTACCTCTACCTTGGGTGAGACTTCATTTGCTTCACAGGTGTTGCTGAAAGGGCCAGTAGTTAGGGTTTTGTTAGTGCGTTGTTGAAGCATTGAACCCTGGGTCTGCCCTTGTGATTAGTGGACATCATGGAAGACTGAATAAATGTTATTAATAATTGACGGGTTTAACAAAATTTACATATACCCACTACACAATATAAACAAACATGTGCATTAACGAGTCCTTCACTAGTATTTTTGGCATTTATGAAGGGTTCCACATAAATCAAATAATTTTATATATGTCATGCAAAGAAAGAGGGGAATAATACATGTTCCCTAGAAAATAACATTGAGTTGAAATTGTTAAGTGATTTACAATTATGTAGAAGATAAATGAGAAAAATTATTTCTATAATAAATTATTGTAATATGCCATTTTTAAGGTCACAATATTTTCAAGTGACCACTATTTGAGTGTGGATTGTCATTGGATTTAGATGGAGATAATTCAATTGGTAGTTCATATTGTTGGTTGTGAGTTAGAATATGGATATCCACAACATTCATTCAAATAATTCAGAAGGAATGATCTATTGATGATGGATATTTAGCACTTAAGAATATTTTCCACCATAAGCTATTCCTTAATGCGTAATGCAAGTATTTATAATCACTTTAGAAACAAAACAAGGGATTAATACACATAAAATTCATACACTTTGGAGTTCAAACACTTTGAAATTCATATATTCATCAACATCAAATGTAGAAACAATGAGAATAATAAAAAACGTACTATGAAATGTATATATATACTCAACATCTTATAAATTGTACATTTTTTACAAAATGGAAACTTGTGCCCAATATACAAAGCAAAAACAAGTTCCCTAACATAAAAAACATCTATATCGTGGCCTAGCTACAAAATGGAAGTAGTTGGTCAATCATTGACCATTTCCACCCTCTCCACCCTTAGGAGCATCCTGGAAATTATCTTTCTTCTCTTGCTCAAGGATGCATCTCAAAAGATTCTAGGCTTGGGCGTGCTTCGACGCTCTGGAGACTGTAGAAAGAATACACAATGTTATACGTTTTTTTGATCAATTAATTAATAGAAATACAAATTTATACTTTCTAATTTAACCTAAGACAACTCACTCATATGAAACTGTTAATTATGAGGGTGATACCCTCATACATGACCCCAATCTCTCCGCAAATCCACCCTGCATCAGTTACAAGGATCAAGTCAAGAATATTGAAAAAAGATGCATAAAAACAAATTCATGAAACATAAAAAATGATCATCAATGAATTATCTCAACGTTAATATCTCAGGAATTGATGGAGATTCATTGGTCTATGGAGCACTAGGTTGTACAACCTGCTTCGAGACAACCTCTACTATGGAAGTCTTTTTCGATAGGGCCGAAAGTGGTGGTGGGGGTGGGTGGTAGATAGGTGGGATGTGATGAACCCTCATAGGTTGTACAATTGATTCCAACACCATAGGCCTAGAGAAAGGAAACCTAGAAGTAACGCCATGTAACACACCCACAATGGGGAGAAAAAAAAAAAAAATTCCTCCTTACAGGAAAAAATCCTTTTCCTCTACGATTCCTAAGTTGGGAAGTCCAAGACTCAGCCCGACCCTCCACTCAATATTATCCAATTCTCTTAGACAAACAATACTTTGAGACCCAATAGTATCACCTCCTAATCAAACACAGGCCCTTCTAGCATCTGGTGTAGGTCTTATGATACCCACGACCTTCTCCTTCGTGCTTCAATGAATACTCGGAGTTGGAGTTAGACCCCCTTTTTTTTTCTTGGCCCCTCCTCAGATGTGACCTTGGGTGATGACCTCATACAAACACACAATTTTGGGCGTGACCAAAGGCAGTTTGAAACCAAACTACTTTTTGTCCCGTAATTCTCCTCGAATCTCCACGTGTCCTTTCTCCAAAACTAGGGTTTATATTGAGGCCCACCCTGAACTTTTTAAATCTGGCGCACCTCTAATCCCTACAATGCTATGGGGCCGTCAATCTCGTGATCTTGGGAAATACTTTTGGAAATGACGATTAAGATCTGTCCTTTTCAAATCCACAGACCAGATCCACCCTTCCTAAATCAACATATGTGATCTGTTTCATAATTCTCGACTTCAAACTTTTCAAATCTCAAACCCTGCTTTCCTTCATACATCAATCTTCCGGAGTTGATAATCTATGGACATCTATCCTCTTGAATCAATGACCCTGCTTGTACTTCGGGTGTTTGACCTTTCAACTATATCAATGGTCCTATGGCCCTCTTTTTAATCAATGGTCAAGATCTCAAATATCAAACTTCACCCTTTTTCCCAATGGATTTTATCTGAAGGTTATAATCCACTAACGTTTGTCCACTTGATCTGACGATCAAGGATTACTTCAGGTCTTTACCCAGAGTCCCCAGATTTATGCCACGTCTTCTCTAGATCTGATGACTATGAATTACTTCGAGACTTTACCCAAAGTTCACAAATTCATGCCACATGTTCTTCAGATTTGACGGTTCAGATCTACTTCGAACGATTCAACAATCCACGTTTACTTCAGGTCTTTTCCCAGAATCCACAAATTCATGCCACATGTCCTCTAGATATGACCGTTCAGATCTAATTCAGACAATCTGATGGTCGACGTTTACTTCGGTTCCTTGCCCGGAATCCATATATTCACACCACCTATCCTCTAAATATGACAATCCAGATCTATTTCGGCCCTTCGGTGCTTCAACCCTTCCATGCTCCGGCTCTTCGACTCCTCAGCACTTTGGCTCTTCGGCACTTCGACGCTTCGGTGTTTCGAGCTTCAAGATTTTCAACTCTCAATCTAAAACTCTTGAGGTGATTTCTCCGGAGTCCACGATCTGTCGTCACGTGTCCCTCTAGATCTGATGGCTATGAATTACTTTGGGACTTTACCCGGAGCTCATAGATATATGCCATGTCTCTACTGAAATCCAATGGCTCATATTCACTTCGGATGAGAAGATGCCTAAGATTTACTTCGAACGATCTAATGATTCATATTCACTTTGGTTGATGAGACGATTGAGATTTACTTCGGATTTTGGGCTCTCCGAGCTTCGTAAATATCAATCTTCAAACTTACCTCCTCCTAAACTCATGGTATCTGATGTCTCAGATTCACTTGGAAGATCTAATTCTTTAGGTTTACTTCAGATGATCTGATGATTCAGATTCACTACGGCTGATTGGACGATTCATATTTTACTTCAGATTTCCTGCTCTGCGGGCTTCGAAAATATCAAGTCTCAAACCTTAGTAAGTTCTCTCTCCTGCATGTGCGAAGCGCTAAGGCTCATGCACCTTGCTCTGATCAAACAACTGTTGTTCATTTTCACTATGATCCAACATCCACTGTCGCTCCTCCTCCTGAGCTTCTGACTTGCTCCGACTTAGAATATTTTCCAAGTGCTTGAAGGATTCGACCTTTTCTCCTCCTACGGGCCCATCTCCTGGATTTCGTTTGTGCTCCTGAAAGCGCTATCTCTTCTGAGCTTGATCTCCTTGAATATTTCTTCATCCCATGCACTCCTTGCATTTTAGGAATCTCATCAAACTCATATCAAAGGTCAACGACGATCGACGGTTCACAGAAACTGTGGGGACCCAACATGCATGCTCTTTACCGGAGATTTCGACCTCTGAAATATGGAAAGTGCTTGCTTGATTCTAGTTTAATTGGGATTGTTGATCTTCCAGCCCATCGATATCAATGGCAAGGGTGAATTTCGGGCTGTGAACTAGCACGTCCGCTATTTTTACCTTCGCACTCCACAGTGATTCCCCACCTTCGATCTTCATTCATAGATCGATGGTTCATAGAAATTGTGGGGTTCAATTTGACTATCGTGCAATTTGACATCTCAAAGCCTCAAACTCCAAGGTTCCTAGACCCAGGTTATGTGGATCTTCATATAACTCTTGGGATATGATCCCCACTCTTAGTCGGGTTTTTGGTTAAGGGAATAGGCGCGAGTTCAGAGTCTCCCAGACTATTGGTCTGAAGGGAACACCTTCCCAAATCACAGTGCTTTAAGCTCTGAATCAAGGCAAAGTAAATTGTGAGGTTACCAAAATCGTAGCTATCCCTAAAGGCTGGCTCCGACTTCGGAATGGTGATGTAAATTAATGGGGAAAGCGCCTTCGAGTGATTAAACTGGGGCGTATGGAAAATCAAACTGAAATATGGGTTCTCAAGGGAATGAATGCATACTCATAACTTAATCATTTAATACAGAGAACAAACCCTTTATAGACAAGTAAATACTTGCATGCATCCATTATTTACAATTCAAAGAATAAGGCAAAAAAACACTTATAAGAACCATATAGCGTGATACGACTGCTAAAACGGGTGCTCCTTTCCACCCAACCATAGGCTTAGTCACTCCTAATGGATTTATCACTGGCCACCCCTGAGCTTAAGCCATGACGCTTTAAGATTCAATCTCTTAATTGCAGCGCAATGAAAGTGAGGGACAAAGGTTACTCTCCTTCTCTCGATACAAAAATATATAAGGANCTTTCAGTCCTTCCTCAGACCTGAGAGCTTCTTCTCTTGTCTCTGCCTTTTTCCGCAGGTGTTCCTCTGCCCACCACACTTCCCTTCTTGCCTTCCTCAACAAGATTGTGTGTGGTTCAAATTCCTAGTCCATGGTCAGGTCTGGAATCCTTACAGATGGGCATTCTGCCCCATCCCCTCATTAAATCTTGAGGAGATCTTCCCACCTACCAGCCTGACTATAATTCATTCTTGGGTCGGAGGGTTGTTCTGATCTGAGTAATTAATTCCAGCATGGTACTGGTTCGGTGGAGGTTAACGCAACCATTATGGGTCCCCTCCACCACCTTTCATAGCATTTGTGGTTTTCTCTTAGCACATCCCCTCTTTCAGTAGTCATGCAACACGTAACCATTTTATATTAAAATAACAAAATTTACTTTCATCAACCTTTTGTATAAAGGTCCATCAAATCAAACATTCACACTTTTAGGTTTTCCATAGTTCCTTGGCCAATATAGTTATATTTACATACTAGGGGAAACAAGGTGTTACAATTCCCTCCCTCTTAAAGG
>JASDQU010683382.1:61347-76178 GCA_032191745.1 Picea mariana
CTAAGTCCTCTCTCTTTTGGTAGCATACCTTTCCCACTTGTCTAGGCTTTCCATAGTACTGACATGTCTTCTTCTTTCTTCTTTGATAGGGTGCATCTATCTTCCCTTTAGGTTTCTGGTCGAGGAATCCAGGTCTCTCTATAGGGGTATCAAACCATCCTCTTTCATTGTGATTCGAATTTCCCTTTCCCTTGAGAAAGTGGGCTTGATGTTTGCCACACATATTTCCTTCATCAAGCAATCTATGCTAATAAGTGATTAATAAGCTATGGAAAGCTTCAAAGGTTTAATCTTTTCCATATTCCTTGCGTTCCTATCAATTAGTGAACAAAGTAAAAACAAACATGTCGAATGGTATTCTCAAATTAATTAGGACTATATCGATGAGTTATCTATCTTTATTCAGATAATTCTTCCCACATTCACCTAATTTGAACTACAATTCCTTCACACTCACCAAATAGTCCTCTATTTTGTTAAAATAATGAGGATTGAGAGAGATCAACTCTTTCTCCAACTGCATGATGTGGATTTCATCGACTCTGTCAAATATATACTTCATACTCTTCTATACTTGATGAGGGTATTAGATTCAATTGATGTGAAATCAAATCTCCCACAAGATATAGGTTGTGATGACCCCTACATCCTTATCCTTCTTCCCATCAATAGATAATTTTTCTTGATCATTTGTTGTATCTAGAATAATAGTCTTCATGTATTTCCACGATCTTTTACTCTTCAATAGGGTTTCCATGGATGGTTCCCATACAACATAATTTATTCCATTCAATACTATAGGATCAATCTTTGAATCCATCTTCTATATCTAGATAGAGTTGATCTATTTGCACAAGTTACAATAAACAAATCACCAACCTAGATTCAATCACACAACAAACATGACTCAAAATGATTTACAAAAACCAGACGAGGTCACAACCAATTGTCCTGATACCATGTTGGGGATTGGGTTTAGCTTGATATGAAACAAATAAATAGAACTATATATGATCGAAGAGGAAAAAGTTTCAAATATAACAAGTGGTGTTTAAAGACACCATTACAACACTTAAGCACAAAGCATTGTGATTAGAACATTACAATGCATATTGAACACACACACCATGTTTAACATTGGAATACAATGCTTGTACTTCATATGATAATGACCCATAGTGTATGCTATTTATAAATTCAATACCTAATGAACTTCCTTGGAATTAGGAAGATCTTGTATACATATAACCGTCGGTGTTTAGAGTTGACTTCGTCAAATCCGCATTGTCTATTTGGATCGACAAGTATGCTTGAACCAACCTTCCATGAATCCAACTTGTAGTTGATATCTCGACTGGTTGATCCATCGACCGACTATCTTCAAATACTGGTCGACTATTTGATTGATAGGCTTGTCGACTACTTGATCGACTAATGTGAATATATAGTCAATCTCTCGACCGACCATTTCCAGATGTTGTTCGACCACCCGACTGAATTTTTCTATGAGAAGTGTGATAAACCATCATAACCTAAGTTTCCAACAAGATTTCGAATAATATTTTAATAAATTTTTAGCAATTTTCCCATCCATCCTTATCCAATACAATTGATTTCCCAAGGATATGTACATATACACTATACTAATTTTCCATAGAATTTCTTTAGTGATTAAGTTCTAGATGCTTTTGGGTGCAAAATAAGAGCTAAATACATGTACTTGTTTTATCTCCCAACCCCCCTCACCCTTAAGTCTAGATAAAGTTTCCACTTAGCCAAGTGAGAAGCTACTTTATCTTCCTTAACTCTGCATAGAAAATTGAAACAAACCCTCCTAACCTTCTCCAAAACTCTTTTGGGAATATGGTCGAAAGAATGCCAATACATATGTATTTCCTCTAGAACTAACTTGACTAAAGTTAGTCTTCCCCCTTTAGAGAGACAAATATTACACAAGATGTGAATTCTCTTTTAAATATTGCCTATTATCAAAATCCAATCTCTTATACCATACCCATTAAGTTTTAAAATAAAACCAAAATAATTTATACTATCCTGCAATTGAACTATCCTAAATGGAAACAAATGTTTAAGAGACATAACCTTCTCAACCCTAATTTTATTAAAATTGAAAAAATACTTAAGATAATTAATTTCCATGCTAGTATATTTATAATAAAGTTGAATAATATCCTTATACCTCCTACCCTCCAAAACATAACCATTGGAAAATAATAAAACATCATCCACACAGTGTAAATCTGTGAGTTTTTTACTTCCCCCAACCTTAATTCACTGAATAAGCCTTAGTATCCTAGCTTCTTCAATAGATATACCTAGCCCTTTTACAACTAACAATAACATATTAGGATATAAGGGGAAACCTTGCCTAAAAACTTGTGAGGGTTTTAAAAAATATTAGGTTGCTCCATTTGTCGGGATAACATATGAAAGAGATGAAGCATAATCCATGGTCTAGTTGACAATAAGAAAATTTAACCCCACATGAATTGATAGTTGTTTCAAATAAAAATACCATGTTCTATTGTAGGCCTTTGAAAAATCTCATTTAATTACCATGGCTAGAATTTTATTAACTTCGATTCAATGTAAACCCACCTATGTTGATCCAATGGCTTCATGTATTTGTCTTCCTTTTAGGAACTCAAATTGTTTTGAAGACATAATGTCAGAGATAACACTTTTTAATATAGCTACCAACACCTTAGAGATAATCATATATGCATATTTATAAAGTGAAATAGGCCTAATCTAATAAAAGGATCCAGTATTCTCATCCTTGGGAATAAGTTCCATGAATATAGTGTTGACAGTACCCAAGACTTTGGTAGAAAATCTATCTTCTTTGAGAATTATGAATGAATCATCACCTAAAAGACAAAAAAAAATTAAGTAGAATTCAATTGATCAACCATATGGCCTCAGGATCTTGTATTTTTGGAGATATGGCATGCTAGTTAGAAGTTCATCCTCAGATATTTCCTCATATATCCATCTATTGTCCTCCTTAGTCACTAATTTAGGGAAGATAGAAGCCAGTATAACCATTTCAACAATGTTTTCCCATTTGGTTATTTAAAAGTATTTTGGAAGTGATTGACACCCATATTTTCTAGTCCATTAAAACTTCTTACAGTATTAGCCTCTTCATTTGTCAATCCCCATATTGTGTTTATGATTTTCCTATAGTTAGAAAATTGGTGAGAGAACTTTGTATTTTCATCCCCTAACTCAAGACATGTAGACTAACTCTTTGAAATCTACTAAACATCTTTCTCATTCAATAGTTTATTCCTTCTAAAATCTAGCTCCCTAAGTCTTAGCTGCTCACTGATGCAGGAGCATCGCTCACTCATCAAGTGAGCCAGCACATTGAGAGGAAATAGCTGGACAGCGCCAGCACACATTTTGAAATTTCGTTTAAAATGATGCACCAATGTATAAATGAACCATTTATGGAAAGCGCCTTTGTATAGTGTATTGGACCTTGAGCCTTTAAGATCTCGTCCTTAGTAGATAAGAAGGCATTTAATAGATTTAATGCAGGTAGATAGAATAGTTAAGTCTAGATTAGATAGTTTCAGTTTTCGAGAGGGAAAACGGATATAGACACCCTCCTTTGTATCATTGTAACATTAGCAGCATTCAGAAGCATTCAGAAGAGAAGAGCAAGCAGAGAGATTGTGAAGAACACCCCTGTATAGATGTTATTGAATTAATAGAAGGAAGTTCCAATTCAATTTCATGGTTGGTGTTATTTCTCTGTGCATGTTGTCATTTGCTCATGAATGTTTACTCTTCTGGATATGCATTTGTTTAAGTATGCTGTGTATGTGATTTCATAGTTAAATTGAAATCTGTGAGAGTAAGAAATTAGTTTCAATTGTTTCTCTATTCTAAGCCAAGAGATTCCTACAAAGAGTGCAGTGGAATTTGTCCGCAAGGAGTGCGTGACTACAGGGTTCAGATAGAGGGAACTTTTGTTCTAAGTTCTCTGAAGTATAAAAGGGGTTGGCAGAGTCATGCAGGAGAAGTGCAGGCTGAACTTGAAGTCTCAGTGACTGGTCTGAGCAAAAGGAGGCATAGACTACTGTTGCCAGAAGAGAATAGAGTCTGAAAGACTCAACACTTGGAGAGTTGCTGAAGGTCGAGCACAAGAGGTGTGCGCAGAGTCTCTGAGGGAGTCAGAATTAACAAGATCAAGAGGGATAATTCCTTCGTGATACTGTGGAGACGGACCCAGGATAAGGTTCGAACAGGACGAAGCTTTCGACGAAAGGAATCCCCAAGGAGGAGAAATCGACGGCCAGACCTCGCAGGGAAGATTCGCGAAAACCTGTCGACCGTCCGATCTTGGAGGAGTTGCGAGGGATTTAACCCTTAACGCAGGAGGAATCAGAAGCCATCGAGATTTGGCTTATCAGGTTTTACGGAGGTGAGAGTTTCACATTTGTTGAAATCGCGATTGGCGATTTCCCGAAGCCGTTGGAGCCGTCGATCAATATAGGGACAGGTGGCACAAGATTCTGGAGTGTCGGGATTCGGCATTCGGAAACTCCCGGTGCAAAGGAATTGTGACGGGTGAAATCGAGATCACACGATTCCCGATAGAGTGGAGAAAGAAGGTGACGTGGCAGGAGGAAATAGAGCACATGCGTATCGGAGTTCAGGGTTCGGGGATATGTGGTGCAAGTGAACCCAGCATCGTGTGTGCCGATTTCCCGATAGGGAAATCCCTGACAAGCAAGGAAGCGTTGACCTTTGACCCATCGGGGTTCAGGGTTTGGTTAGCACGAGAACCGTGTTCACAGATTCCGTGATAACGCGAAACCCGATTTTCCGATCAGCAAGGGAGATCAGTAAAGGAGTTACTGTGGGTAAAGAATTCCCGACAGGGAATTAGGGGAGCATTGACGCTCTTTGGGCCGTGGTCAGAGAAGGTCCTGGTGATTGCGGAAGTGCCTCAGGTGGGCGTCTACGACAGTTGTGGTATCAGAGCTCGGAGTTCTTTGCTTTCAGTAGCAAAGAAGGAGAAGGAGTAAATACACCATGCCGCCCAGAAGGGAGAGACAGTCACCAGATCCGGAAGATAGGGAGGTGCGAAGAAGAGGCAGGCCAGCAGGAAATCCAGAAATGGAGCGGCAGATGAGAGATCTCCGAGCAAGGCTTGAGGAGATGGAGAATGCACAAAGATGCGAAGTCGGTGCAGGGGATCTTAGTGATTCCGAGGTCGAAGAAGAAGCTGGACATGATGAAGAGGTCACAGCAGAGGATGCATCAACTGAGCGATTGATTAAAGCCATTTCCAGGATGAGTTCCAAGACCAAAATGGACATTCCAGTCTATGAAGGAAGCCTGGATGCATAAGAGTTGCTGGACTGGATCAGATCTCTTGACACCTACTTCGACTATGAAGATATCGAAGAGGATAAAAAGGTAAGGCATGCTGTCACAAAATTGAAAGGACATGCAGCATTATGGTGGGACGAGCTACAGGCAGATAGACATTCCAAGAAAAAACAAAAGATTAAAAGCTGGGATCGAATGATTGCTAAGATGAAAGAAAAATTCATCCCAAGAGATTATCAGATCACTCTGTTCAGGTGAATGGAGAACCTGAGACAGAAGTTGATGACGGTGAAAGAGTACACCGAGGAGTTTTATAAGCTCAATATCTGAGCAGATCATTGGGAGAGCGATGATGAGAAGGTGGTGAGGTACCTGAATGGTCTGAGATATGACATTCAGGATGAATTAAGCATGGTAACCATCAAAACTTTAGAGGATGCTTACCATATGGCTCTGAAAGCCGAGGAGAAGCTGAGCCGTAAGCAAGGCCAGCGAGGGCGAGGCAGAAGTCAGCCGAGAGGCAAGGCAGTTGCCCAAGAGAAATATCAGAAACCCAAGGAGGAATGGAAGAAACCTCAGGGTAAGGTTGAAAGAGGTGGGACCTCACAGCAGAGGCAACCATACTCTGAACAGAGGACACAACATACCGAACAAGGTGGCAGTTATGCTGATGCCAACACTCTTCCTCGTACTAGAGGTCGAGGTAGAGGAAGAGGAGTGATCACATGTTTTACATGTGGGAAGAATGGGAACAAGTCATTCGAGTGTCCAGAGAAGAAGAAAGATGCAGGAGAAGCTCACATCACTGAAGCACAGAGGCGTGATGCTGATAATGATGATGATACAGGAAGTGGAAGGTCATTGATGGTGCACAAAGTTCTCTTAACACCCGAGAAGGAGGTGGAGGACACAGCTCAAAGAACCAGGCTGTTCAGGACCACATGCAAGACCAAGGGCTGGAAATGAAAGGTCATTGTGGACAGCGGGAGCACCGACAATCTCGTTTCAACAGAGATGGTGGAAAAGCTGGAACTAGAGACGACTGATCACCCGAGTCCATATAAAGTCTCGTGGCTGCAGAAGGGACATCAGGTGAGTGTCACTAAACAATGTTTAGTTGAATTTAAAACGGGTGAATATAAGGATAAGGTCCTATGTGATGTCATTCCCATGGATGTCTGTCATGTATTGCTGGGGAGACCATAGCAATATGACCGAAATGTGGTTCATGATGGGAGAATGAACACATACACTCTGGAGAAGGACAGAAGAACACACAGATTGCTTCCGATAAAGGATAAGGAAGTGAAGTCGGAAGTAAGCAGTACCATACTTCTCATGAGTGGGAAGGAACTTCTCACAGAGATGGAGAAGAAGGAAGATCCACAATTCTTTGTGGTCAGGAAACCGAGAATTGTCCTGACTAGCACAAGAGTGGATGACTTACCGGATGAGATTCAGGAACTGCTGGAAGAGTTTGCTGACATCATCATGGACGAATTACCTCGTTCGTTGCCACCGATAAGGAGTGTGAGTCATCACATCGACCTCATACCAGGAGCCAGTTTGCCGAACAAGGCCGCGTACAGATTGACACCACAAGAGAATGAGGAGGTCAAGAACCAGATCCAGGAGCTGCTGAATAAGGGACTGGTCAGGGAGAGCTTAAGTCCATGTGCTCTTCCAACAGTACTAAGCTCGAAGAAGGATGGAGGATGGAGAATGTGTACAGACTGTAGAGCAATCAACAAAATTACCATCAAGTACAGATTTCCACTACCGAGAATGGATGATCTGATGGATTGCCTGAGTGGGGCAAATTATTTTTCAAATATTGATATGAAGAGCGGATATCATCAGATTCGCATGAGGGAAGGTGATGAATGGAAGACGACATTGAATACAAATGAAGGTTTGTATGAATGGTTGGTTATGCCGTTTGGTTTGACAAACACGCCAAGCACATTCATGAGGCTGATGAATGAAGTCCTGAGGGAATTCATCGGGAATTTTGTAGTCGTATATCTGGATGATATATTGATCTACAGTAAAACGAAGGCTGAGCATTTGAAACATTTGGGAATTGTGATGAGAAGACTGCAACAGGAGAAGTTGTTGATCAACAYGAAGAAGTGTTCRTTCATGAAGACAKAGCTCATTTATTTGGGTTTTGTTGTTTCAGCGAATGAGTTGAAGATGGATCCTGAGAAGGTGGAAGTGATCAAGAATTGGCCATCACCGAGAAATGTTTTCGAGGTGAGGAGTTTCCATGGTTTGGCTAGTTTCTACAGAAAATTCATCAGGAATTTCAGTGGAATTAGCGCAGCAATGATGGACATAGTGAAGAAGCGACACAAGTCTTTTCATTGGACAACAGAGGCTGAGAAGAGCTTCAATCTGTTGAAGCGGAAGATCACAGAGAAACCAATTCTAGTGTTGCCTGATTTTCAAAAGACATTTCAGGTGAAATGTGATGCCAGCGGATATGCCATAGGAGTGGTCTTGAGTCAGGAGGACAGACCAGTTGCTTATTTTAGCGAGAAGTTAGACAATGCAAAGCTGAAATACTCCACGTATGATAAAGAGTTTTATGCCATCATACAGGCATTAAAGAAGTGGAGGCATTACTTGATCCCGAAAGAATTTGTATTGTACAGTGACAATCATGCATTGCAGTTTGTGAGTCAACAAGATAAGTTGAATCAGAAGCATGCAAAATGGGTAGAGTATATGCATAATTTGATGTTTGTGATCAAACATATTTCAGGAACTGCTGACAAAGTGGCTGATGCTTTGAGCAAGAAATGTTTGTTGTTGCAAGAGTTCTGAGTCAGAACATTGGGTTTCAAAAATCTTAGGGACATGTACGCAGGGGATGCAGACTTCGGAGAAGCGTATGAAGCAGCTGAGAACCCAATTCTCAGAGACCGAAGCCCATGGATAGAGTACATGATCCAGAAAGGATTGCTATTCAGAGGCAATCAACTGTGCATTCCAAATTGCTCCATGCGGGAGAATTTGGTGAAGGAGAAACATAGCGGTGGCTTAGCAGGACATTTTGGTCATGATAAAACATTCGCAAAGCTGAGCGAACCGTATTTTTGGCCGGGCATGCGAGCAGATATCAATAAGTTTGTTGATAGGTGTCGAATTTGTCAGCATTCGAAGGGGAGAAAGAAGAACACAAGTCTTTATCAGCCATTACCCATACCTGAGAGACCATGGGAGGCGATAAGCATGGATTTTGTATTGGGTTTTCCAAGGACAGAGAGAGGGGTTGATTCCATATTTGTGGTGGTAGACAGGTTTTCAAAGATGGCACATTTTATTCCATGCTAGAAGACCAGCGATGCGACCCACAACGCAAACTTGTTTTTCAAAGAGGTTGTTAGACTTCATGGATTGCCGAGAAGCATAGTCTCAGACAGGGATACCAAATTCATAGGTCATTTTTGGAGGACGCTATGGAAGAAGATAGGAACTAACTTGGTGTTTAATTTAGTTTACCATCCGCAGATACACGGACAGACTGAGGTGGTCAACAAAATTCTTGGAGACTGGCTGAGAAGCTTGGTGACAGAACACCACAACAACTGGGATAATGTGTTACCACAGGCAGAATTTGCGTACAATGATTCAGTGAATCGGAGTATAGGAAAAAGCCCATTTCAGATTGTGTATGAGACACAACCGAGGGGAGTTTTTGAACTCAGGGAGTCAGAATAGGCTAGGACTAGTAGTGCTAGCGCAGAGGAATTCGCTGAGGCGATGAGAAAACTTCACAGCAAGGTGAAGCAGCAATTACAAGACTCAAATCAGGAGTACAAGCGCAGAGCCGATCAACGGAAAAGACGGCTTCAGTTCGAAGTTGGTGATTTGGTTCTAGCACACTTAAGGAAGGAAAGGTTTCCAAGGGGAGCATACAACAAGCTAAAGATGAAGAAAATCAGGCCGTGCAGAGTCCTGAAGAAGTTCGGAGAAAATGCTTATGAAATTGAGTTGCTGGATGGCATCGGGATATCTCCAATATTCAACATAGCAGATTTATACCCATACAGGACTGGAGAAGCAGAAGCTGGAACTGAGGAACTAGTAATCCAGTGGCAGAAGTAATTACCAGTTGCAGAGAAGCTGCAGATGGAGTGCATACTGGACAAGCGAGCGGGTAAGAAAACCAGACGAAAACAGTACTTCGAATATCTGGTGAAGTGGAAGAATCATCTAGTGGAGGATGCCAGCTGGGAGACAGAAGTAGTTATCCACAAGCATGGATAGACTGTGCAGGAGCTCATGGACAGGAGCCCATGAAAGTTTTCAAGCCGAGGAGTATGATGTAAGAGCATCGCTCACTCATCAAGCGAGCCAGCACATTGAGAGGAAACAACCGGACAACACCAACACACATTTTTAAATTTCATTTAAAATGATGCACCAATGTATAAATGAACCATTTATGGAAAGCGCCTTTGTATAGTGTATTGGACCTTGAGCCTTTAAGCTCTCGTCCTTAGTAGATAAGAAGGCATTTAATAGATTTAATGCAGGTAGATAGAATAGTTAAGTCTAGATTAGACAGTTTTAGTTTTCGAGAGGGAAAACGAAAATATACACCCTCCTTTGTATCATTGTAACATTAGCAGCATTCAGAAGCATTCAAAAGAGAAGATCAAGCAGAGATATTGTGAAGAACACCCCTGTACAGATGTTATTGAATTAATAGAAGGTAGTTCCGATTCAATTTCATGGTTGGTGTTATTTCCTTGTGCATGTTGTCATTTGCTCATGAATGTTTTCTCTTCTGGATATGCATTTGTTTAAGTATGTTGTGTATGTGATTTCATAGTTAAATTGAAATCTGTGAGAGTAAGAAATTAGTTTCAATTGTTTCTCTATTCTGAGCCAAGAGATTCCTGCAAAGAGTGCACTGGAATTTGTCCGCAAGGAGTGCGTGACTACAGGGTTCAGATAGAGGGAACTTTTGTTCTAAGTTCTCTGGAGTATAAAAGGGGTTGGAAGAGTCATGCAGGAGAAGTGCAGGCTGAACTTGAAGTCTCAGTGACTGGTCTGAGCAAAAGGAGGCATAGACTACTGTTGCCAGAAGAGCACAGAGTCTGAAAGACTCAACACTTGGAGAGTTGCTGAAGGTCGAGCACAAGAGGTGTGCGCAGAGTCTCTGAGGGAGTCAGAATTAACAAGCTCAAGAGGGATAATTCCTTCGTGATACTGTGGAGAAGGACCTAGGAGAAGGTTCAAACAGGACGAAGCTTTCGACAGAAGGACTCCCCAAGGAGGAGAAATCGACGGCCAGACCTCGCAGGGAAGATTCGCGAAAACCCGTCGACCGTCAGATCTTGGAGGAGTTGCGAGGGATTTAACCCTTAGCGCAGGAGGAATCAGAAGCCATCGAGATTTGGCTTATCGGGTTTTACAGAGGTGAGAGTTTCACATTTGCTGAAATCACGATTGGCGATTTCCCGAAGCCGTTGGAGCCGTTGATCAATATAGGGACAGGTGGCACAAGATCTCGGAGTGTCGGGATTCGGCATTCGGAACCTCCCAGTGCAAAGGAATTATGACGGGTGAAATTGCGATCACGCGATTCCCGATAGAGTGGAGAAAGAAGGTGACGTGGCAGGAGGAAATAGAGCACGTGCGTATCGGAGTTCGGGGTTCAGGGATATGTGGTGCAAGTGAACCGCGGCATTGTGTGTGCCGATTTCTCGATAGGGAAATCCCCGACAAGCACGGAAGTGTTAACCTTTGACCCATCGGGGTTCGGGGTTTGGTTAGCACGATAACCGCGTTCACAAGTTCCACGATAACGCGAAACCCGATTTCCTGATCAGCAAGGGAGATCAGTAAAGGAGTTACTGTGGGTAAAGAATTCCTGACAGGGAATTAGGGGAGCATTGACGCTCTTTGGGCCGTGGTCAGAGAAGGTCCTGGTGATTACGGAAGTGCCTCAGGTGGGCGTTTGCGACACTCACCCATCTGGCTCCCTAAGTCTTGGTAAAAACCCTTTTTTTTTCTCTTTCCTAGTTAGTGGTATTTTTCCATTCCATTTGTTGTTCTTGGTTATCTTTACTTGTTTCCTAATTGACTTTTGCTGGGGAGCTAGGATTGTTCAATGGTTGTGTCTCAGCCAAATTTTTCACAGGGGGATTGTACTATGATCCCTGAGTGTTTGGGCCTTTTTTCCTGCATGTTCTGATGTGTTTGATACTGGAGTTGGGTCAGGATTAACCAGATGGTTTTCTTTACTTGGGTCGACTTTGATTGATGTGAGTCAGGAATTGTTGAATTGATTTCTTGGTTAAGAGAATATTAAATTATAGTGCTTTTCTTAGTGATTCCATTCTACACATTGGTATTGATTTCTTCCAACCTTGACTGCTCTTCACTTTCCTTGTTGCTATCATTAGGAAGGTTGTCCAAAATTGTTTCTTCTGATGATATTTGTTGAGGAATTCTCCTGGTTTCTTTTCTTTTCTTCCATGACTTATTCATTGTTTTTTTTTCTTACCTAATTGGTGTCGAATTGGGTGGAGGATATTCTCTTGTGAGTTCGACCCATCCTGTGCGTGGATTCTTTGTAATTGGTTTCTTATTGGGGTCGGGCTGACTAATATTTGACCGACATGTTTTCACTAGTGTCAACCAACCTGTTCTATGTCCTTGCTGCTCTTCCATCCTTTGTTTCTTTTGTCTTCTTGTCTCAACTTGATTATCTAGAGATACTATGGATTCATTTGTGTGTTCATGCTTTTCTTTTAAGTTAACTATAGCTTCTTGGAATTGTAGGCATGGATGATTTTAGGGGCTACTATGTAACGACCCCGACCATCAACCTCACGACCGGGCAATGCCACTACATGGAAAAAAATTCTCAAACTTATATAGTATGCATTTAAATGAAGTTAAAGGACTTAACACAGAGTAAACATATAATTACTGATACCATACATAATTAATGGGATGAACAGTAAATAACTTGCAACGAACTACATGATATTATTTCAAGGAACAAAGACATTCATTTTAATTGAAATTAAAACACATGCATATACTTATCTTTGAAAACTATTGGAACTCCACCAGCTACGTACAAACCTTCCACGAACCTCCCAGCCTTAGACCATGCTACTCATCACTCTGATGCAGTGGGTCACCCCCGAGCTGGGACCAAGCTCCACCCAGGGCAAGGGAATCCTAGACTAGGCTAAGGTTATAGGAAAACTCACAGTGCAACAGGAAGGGTTCTCTCCAGGAGCATTCTTATGCCCACTACTCACAGACTCTCATTCCCCACATGCTTGTTCCACCTGGGAGTATACACCTTCAAAATCTTAGTGCATCGATGCTACGCCTCCCTCTTTGGGTCTCAGCAACTGGCCGAATTAGGAATTCTCAGAGTTGTGTAGCTGGTGCTAGACTCTCTCTAAGAGAAAACCACTTGCCCAACAGACTCTGTCACCTGGAGAGAGTTGCTCACAGGATTGGCAACCTGCCTCTTCTATCAAGGGACTGGAAACCAAGTTCTTCAACCCATTTTCAATTCAATTCCCGCAAGGTGAGGAAAACAACCATTGGTCAACCCTACTCAAGAAAAATAGAAGGTAGCAAGCCAAACAATTAAGCACAAACTCGAGTTTGCAGTGTGGATAAACCCGGGTTCACAGAACACACAGGTCGTTGCTTCCCTCCTGATTGGTTTCTTAGATGTGTGTGGTTATGAAGAGGTCCAACACAGAGGTAAAATGGTACAGACTGAGGATGCATCAGATTTTTAGGGAAAACATCATAGATTGGTCTCATGGTTTCTGGTTTTAGAGCTAAGTGAGGTATGCATACAGAGATCAGATGCCGACCCACATGGTTTAGACAGGCGATGGAAGAATGGGGAATGAACCCCTCCACAACTCAATATTTGGTTTATAATGCATGTTCCTGAGCCAACACAGGTCACCCATGAGGCTGCATGTGCTCCATCAACATGCGTTCCCCTTTGCACATGCTTCCCTTTCAAGGGACTTAGGATAAATATACATTTCACAAGATTTTGGAATAATATTAAAATATTATTCCCAAGGACTTAAGCCCCTAGGCTCAACACTTAGCCTCTCTTTCCAACCTTTCATCCCCTTTCCCCTTACCCACCTTGTGGAAGCTTAGTCCCCAATCACTCATTCATCGTGATTGGTTTGCATGCAGCGATGTTTATATATTATATTAATGTACTGCATAATTACATATACAAAATCAGGCTTATGGACTTAATACTTAGGCTCTCTGGCCTAATAAACACATAATCCCACCAACTTATCAATACTCGGCTCGCTAGCCTACAAAACATGATTTACAATTCATAAACATGATTACAACAGGGCTCGTCCTTGGGGATATTACAATCCCCTCCCCTTATTTTTGCACTATCCTCAATGAAACTTTCACACAACATCAACAAGATTTCAAAAATCTTCAAAAAGATGCAGGTATTCTACCTGCATAGCATCCTCATGCTCCCATGTCGTGTCCTCGGGACCGGACCAGGTCCATTGGACCTTTACAAGTCCTATAGCTCGATTCCAGAGCTATTTTCTTTTCCTGTCCAATATGCGCACATGATGCACTTGCAGAACACCTTCTTGCTCCACCTGAATCACATTCCAATTGATAAAATGATTAGCATTAGGTATATATTTTTTAAGAAATGAAACATGAAACACATTATGTACAATCATGGATGCAGGTAATGCAAGGATATATGCAACTGGCCCAATTCTTTCTAGGATTTCAAATGGCCCACAAAATCTGGCTGCCAACTTGGCGCAGTTTCCTAGCTTCAGAGAACTTCTATTAGCTTTTACTTTCAGGAAAAAATGGTTATCCACTTTAAACTCTCTGTGAGTTTTGTTATTATCAGCATAACTCTTCTACATGTCTTGGGCATCTTTTAAATTCTGCTTAATTTTTAACATCTTTTCTTCCATTTCCCTGAGCAACTCTGACCCAACTACTTCTCGGTCAGCTAGATTATCCCAGCTTACTAGAGTATTGCACTTTCTACCATAAAGAGCTTCAAATGGGATCATCTTCAATGATGCTTGATACCCATTGTTGTAGGTGAATTCTACCAAGTGCAGGTAGTCTTCCCATTTTCATGGTTTATCCATCACATACATCCTTAGTATGTATTCTATTACTCTGTTCACCCTCTCTGTCTGCCCATCAGACTCATGATGATAAGTTGTGCTAAAGTTTAGATTCGTTCCGAATCCTTTGAACAACCCCTTCTAGAAATTTGAGGTAAATTTCGTGTATCTGTTAGACACAATTTTCTTGGGAATTCCGTGCAATCGTGCCACTTCCTTCATAAAATATTAGCAACATCTATTTCCTTATGAGTGGTATTTAACGAAATGAAATGAGCAACTTTCGTAAGTTTATAAACCAACACCATA
>JASDQU010683383.1:0-22233 GCA_032191745.1 Picea mariana
TCTTCTGTCTGATAGAGTCCACGCTTCCATCTTAGTTTTCATCATAAGTCTTTCTCCAATTTCTCTTGATGTCTAACTTCTAAGTCTCTTCAAGATTGATTCTGATTTCGGCTTATCTTGTAATAGCTTTCACATAATATATTTCATTCTTTCATGTGTAATATCTAATGATAACTCTTTTCATCTTGTTTGTTCTTTCATAGGTATAGTTCCTCTTGGAACACATTATTTTCCAAGAGATAGATATACAAGATATGTACAAATATGATGCAAGCAAGATATGTACAAGAAATAAGAAGAGTGTTGTTACCTTTTAGTAGAAGAAGTCTCTTCCATCCTGCTTAGTCTTCTTTGTAGGTTCCTTTTCTTCAGCAATCGATGCTTCATGTTTCTCCTTCCTTTTCTTTAGCTCAGGACACTAATTCCTGTAGTGACCATACTTTTAATAGTTGAAGCACTGTATTTCTGAAATATCTTTTCTTTGTTTTGGCTTCCTTCTTAAATCGAACTTTCTTTTGTTCCTGAAGTTCTTGAATCTTGTTGTAAAGGCTTGATCATCGTACTTATTTTGAGGTTTCTCTTTTGCATTGATCCTTGATTCTTCTTGAGCACAGCAAGTCCAAAGTTCTTCAAATGTCGGGTACTCCTTCCTTTTGTTCATGCTTGCAGCAAATGCATCCCATGTCTTGGGAAGACCATTGAGTACTATGTTCACCAATTCCTTTTTTGAAGTGATCTCTTCAATAGCTTGTAGTTGATCTCTTAACTGGGAGATCCTTACAAAGTATGATGTTATGCTATCATCATCATTCATCTTCATGTCACGGAGCTCACTCTTCAGACTCGTGATTTGTCCAATTTTTTTGAATGAGAAGAGATTTGTTAGGGCATCGTACATCTTCTTTGATGAGTCAAGATGGGATATGTAGGATATCAAGTGGTCTTTTATGGAATCCACTATGATACTCATGGCATTGATGTCAACATATTTGAACTTCTCCATAGCTGCAACATTCTACGGTTCCTTCTCTTCTCCTTCTTTAAAATCTGGATTCACGATATTTCCTTTCACAATATCCAGTACTTTATTCTTAGCAAGGATGAGGTCAATCCTTGTCTTTCATGCTCTGAAGTTAGAGGCTCCATCTAGCTTGTTCTCAGACTTCATAGAGTTTGTCATGGTTTGCTTGACTTGGTCAAACCCTAGATTTGACCATAAATTCAAACTTCACATCTTGACCTTCTGAGAGTACCAGGAGATGCGCTGGATAGGGTGCACTGATCTATCTGGAGATTAGTTCAATCTCATTACTTAAGGTGCCTCGACAAGAGGTTTAGGGTTTTTGTAACTGCTTGTGCTAGTAACCCTAGCTGCAGTGCTTTTGGAAACTACTCTTGCTAGTAACCCTAGCGGCAGTTCCTCAATGAGCTCAATATCTAGCGGCTATGTTTCCTTCCAACGTTTTAGGCTGATTGAAGGGGTGTCGGCCCATAACTTGTTAGAATATAGAAGATGGTGTGCTCATTTTACCATTGACGATACCTTCATCACCCAACTATAGGCCGAAGCCTCCCTCCGAGCACCTTAACCTTAACTGAGAATTCCTCCGGAAGAAAACCCTAGGCTAGATAGCCAAACAAAGGGTAGCGAATCATTCCCCAAGGATAGCGCATCAAAAAAAGAAAATCAGATAGTCCAAACCCTAGCCAAGAGATATTCAAGACAATACTAAGAACTAGCTGCTGTTGCAGCTGCACCTGCAACTCTCCTCCAAACCTGCACACAAGACTGCAACTGCAGTGCACACCAAACTGGGAACTGCAATTCTGAGATGCTACAAATGAGAACTAACGCCCTGTATTTATAATAGTTCTGCCAGTTTTKCTGGGGCTGAATTCTCCTTCTATATAAGTGTTTGTTCAGTATATTATTATTATTTCTGGCCGACTTCTTCTCTTGGAAGCTAATAACCTAATATAAATTATCTTCTTGAGCCAACAAGGCTTTTATTAGCTAACTCAKTAGGGTTTCTCTTGCTTCCCGGAGTCTTCTATTCTTGTCAGGTTCATTCGTGGAGGTAAATACCTCTCGTAGCTACCATAATATAACACAATGAACATATAATAGTTCAAAAATATTCATCTTCCAATATCATTGTTTATTATTATTGCAGGAGTGGTAACATATAGGTGACCAATTTTTGGTCAACAGTAGCCCACACTGGGTGAACCATGTATATTTGTGTCTCTATTATATTGTGTATCTTTTGTGTTTTATTTACACATTTGTTTTACTTTATTTTTCCATGATCCTATTTTTATAACAACTAGTATCAAAGAGAAAGGTAACTCGCGGGAAAAGAGGGTTCCTGGTTCGAGTGGGAGCAATGGCGGAAGATGGAAAGTTTAGGGTTGATAAATTTAATGGCCAAAACTACCAGTTATGGAAGATGCATATGGAAGATTATTTATATCAAAAGGATCTATTCCTACCAGTGGGTAGAATAGAAAAGAAGTCGATGTCCATGAAGGATGAAGAATGTAAGGTTCTTGACATAAAGGCACTAAGAACAATATGGTTGAGCATGGAAGCATCAGTAGCTTTCAATATTTCAAAAGAAAAGACAACGAATGAGCTGATGGATGCATTGGATAAACTGTATGAAAAATGATCGATGTCCAATAAGGTATTTATAATGAAGTGATTATTTAATATGAAGGTGTCAGAATGTGGGTCTATTTCAGATCATTTAAATGAATTTAATACAGTTACTAATCAACTAAATTTTGTAAAAGTGGACATTGATGATGAGGTTAGGGCTCTTATAATCTTGTGCTCATTGCCAGAAAGATGGAATGGCTTAGTCATGGTTGTAAGTAACTCTATCTTTGGTTCAAACACTCAAAAATTTGATGATGTTGTTGGTGTTATCCTTAGAGAGGAAATACGAAAGAAAAACACAGGTGAGACATAAGGTAATACATTAAACATGGAGAACATGGGAAGACAAAAGGATAGAGGAAAGGGTTCAAGGAACCGTGAGAATTATAGGAAGGGAAGATCTAAATATAGGATAGGAAATATAGAGTGATGGAATTGTGGGAAGAAAGTACATATGAAGAAAGACTGCAGAGCTCCAAAGAAACAAAGAGATGAACAACAAGAGAAAAATCAGGAAGCAAATGTAACATGTGATGTGTTACAATATGCTTTGATTCTTTCTGTAGATAATATTTTTGAGTCTTGGGTAGTATAGTCATGGGCTTCATTTCATGCCACAGCCCATAGGAAACATTTTCTAGATTATGTTCAAGGTGATATTGGACAGGTTTATCTGGGTGATGATGCACCATGCAAAATTTTTGGAATGGGAAAGGTAAAAATAAAKCATAGGAATGGAAACCAATGGTTGTTGAAAGAGGTAAGACATGTTCTAGATCTAAGGAAAAACCTAATTTCAACAGGGAATTTGGAAAGTGAAGGTTGTATATCCATTTTTATAGATAAGGTGTGGAAGGTCACCAAAGGATCACTAGTGACATCAAAAGGAGAGAAGGCAGGTACATTGTATTTATGTACTGGTAATACTGACTCTTATATCTCTTTAGATTCTACATGAGTGGATACAACACTGTGGCATCATAGGCTTGGACACATGAGTGAGAAGGGGATGCAAATACTTCACAAAATAAATTTTTTACCAGATCTTAAACAAATTGACTTGTATTTCTGTGAGCATTGTGTTTATGGAAAACATAAGAGAGTCATATTTCTCAGAGTTGGAAATGAAAAGAAGAGTGAAAGGTTAGAGCTTGGGCATATAGATATATGGGGACCAGCTCAGGTATCATCTCTTTGTGGCTCTCGTTATTATTTTACTTTTATTGATGATGCAACTAGGAAAACTTGGGTTTATTGCATTCGACAAATATCTGATGTTTTTGATAGTTTTAAGAAATGGAAATATTTGGTCGAGAATGAGACATGAAAAAGGTTGAAGTGTCTCAGATCAAACAATGGAGGTGAATATTGCAGAAAGGAGTTTGATGATTATTTTTCATACCATGGGATTCTTAGAGAGAAAAYAGTTCCAGGAACACCACAATAAAATGGTGTGTCAGAAAGGATAAACATGACAATCATGGAGCATGCAAGGAGTATGAGATTGCATSATGGGTTGCCCTTATAGTTTTAGGCAGATGTTGTAAATATTATTGTTTACTTAATAAACATAGGACCTTCAATCTCTTTGGATGGTGGAATTCCAGAGGAGTCATGGACATGTAAAAAGGTAAACTATTCTTTTTTGAAGACTTCCGATTGTGAAGCATTTGTCCATATTGATAAAGAAAATAGAACATATCTTGAGGAAAAATCCAAGAAGTGTACCTTTATTGGATACAATGTTAATGATTTTGGTTATTGCTTATGGGATTATGAAAATCACAAAATCATTAGGAGTATATATGTCATATTCAATGAGAAGGTCATGTACAAAGATCAATTGTAGGGAAAGAAACAGGAAAAAGAAAAACCAGAATACATAGTGCTTGATGAGATCACTGAAAAATAAATTCCATAGGTACTAGAAAATCAAAATGTACAACAAGAGGATAAGAAAGTACCTCAAACTCCTACAAGTGTTTCTAGAAGATCTACCAGGTTAAGTAGACCCCTAAACGATACTCGCCTTCATTGTATTATTTATTGTTGACTGATTCTGGTGAACCAGAATGTTATGAAGAGGCAATGTAGGTAGACACTAAAAAAAGTGGGAGAAAGGCATGAAAGAGGAAATGGATTCCTTGGTAAATAACCAGACTTGGGACTTGGTTCAGTTTCCTGTAGGAAAAAATAGCTTGCAGAATAAATGGGTTTACAAGTTGAAGGAAGAAAATGGAGGAAAAAAGTGGTACAAGGCTAGACTTGTTGTAAAGGGGTTTGCACAAAATAAAGGTATAGATTTTGATGAAATATTTTATCTTGTTGTTAATATGACTTGGCACAAATCCCCTTCTCTCCAAAGGGCTTCTCGACCTCCCGATATAGGATCGTTCAGGTCACCGAAACGAATGGTTAGTTGGGCTCCTGATGGAATCGATTTATCTTGACATAGGCCCTTTTGCTTCCTCGGCGCAGTTATGTAGCACCCACAGACGCTCTCCTTAGCACTTTTCAACTCTTAACACCAACTTAGCTAGTTCCCCGTGCTATGCTTCCTCCTTAACGTGACCATAGACTATGATCGTGGTCTAGTTCCCCTCACGATCAACTGTTGTGATCAATTCACGAGTTCATACTTCGCGAGTCCTTCCTTTTCCCAACTCTCCTTTTCCTGACTTGAGAACCAATGATGTGTTGATCCTAGTTCTAGGTGTCCTTTTCCTTTGGATGGCTAGGATTGCTTCAGCTTGCCCAGATCTTCGGGTATTCTCTCCTCAACATTATCTGAAGGGTTCTTCCTTTGAAATGCGTGGATCTATGCCACGTTCCCTTCCAGATCCAACAGTCTGGACTGAAATCACTCTTTGCGACTTCATGAAGATCTTCGTTTTCTCTCGAAAAACCTTCTTAAGTTCTTGCTCCCAAACCTCTCGATCTTCTGCCACCTGTCTCCTCCTCGATGATGGATGATTTCACTGTCTCTGGGAATTCGGCAAGTCCTCAACTCCTTTGCACACTTAGTAAAAATTCGTCTTTCGAGACTTAAGTTGTTCTCGAAACTCCTTTTGCACTCCTTGCAGAATTCTGCACAAACTCTTCTGCGACTTTGCTCGGCTTGAAAACCTTCAAGGTTCCCAGTTTCTTTGTGTCCTTCAGTGGACTTATTCTTGCCCTCCTGGTAGTCTCTCGCTCTACTTCCTGATCTTGTAAGGTGAAATTACAACACCTTAGGCACACTCCTTGCGCTTGGCTTAGCTCTTCAATAGATTCTCCCTTAGCCTTAGGGAAAGGTTTAAGGCATCTCCTTTCCTTTGTCGATGCACTTCTTCCAAAGCCTTCCTTCACCAGAATGTTCAACAATTCTGGGATTCTCAAACACCTCCAACTGTGTTGCTTCTGTGCATGCTTAGAGTAGCTCGATGCCCTCCTGGCAGAGTGTTCAGTGACTCTGAACTGTGCTTCCTCCCACACAGTCTTTTTTTCCAAGGTACTTAACCACCTTGAAATTTCTTCTTGGGTCTGCAAGTAAATCCGGCATGCCCTTCTGACAAATTCTCTTCTGACTACANAGTGGACTTCTTCTTGCCCTCCTGGTAGTCTCTCGCTCTACTTCCTGATCTTGTAAGGTGAAATTACAACACCTTAGGCACACTCCTTGCGCTTGGCTTAGCTCTTCAATAGATTCTCCCTTAGCCTTAGGGAAAGGTTTAAGGCATCTCCTTTCCTTTGTCGACGCACTTCTTCCAAAGCCTTCCTTCACCAGAATGTTCAACAATTCTGGGATTCTCAAACACCTCCAACTGTGTTGCTTCTTTTCATGCTCAGAGTAGCTCGATGCCCTCCTGGCAGAGTGTTCAGTGACTCTGAACTGTGATTCCTCCCACACAGTCTTTCTTTCCAAGGTACTTAACCACCTTGAAATTTCTTCTTGGGTCTGCAAGTAAATCCGGCATGCCCTTCTGACAACTTCTCTTCTGACTACACTGAGTTTAGACACACACTCCTTGCATCGGCTCACAAAGTTTCCTCTCTCTATTGCACACTCCTTACACTTATCCTAGATAACCAGACTTAACTCAACACACTCTCGGATAGAAAACTATATCTCTATCCCTGTAGACGATTTCTAACATTCATATACAATTCAAAAACATGTAAATGACATTCATAACACAACATCCATTACACATAAATGTAAAATAGGAAAAACTATCATTTTCTATTAATGGTGGAATGTCAAATTACAATATTGGAGTCTGAGCTACAACTGAGTCTCGACTCTTTGTGTTTATCTCCTTACGACCCAACCTATCCAACCCAAAAAAAAACTCTCCTTTTCTTACAATACAAATATCTATACAAGAGGGGCTCTATGAGCTTCCCTCACAAGCTAATTAGTGGTGTCAAATCACCATTCAAAATGCCTATCGAAAGCGAAATTTACAACGATGGAAAACTGATCCAAATCGGATGTAGATCCATTCTATCGCCAACCACTTAATGGCGACCTTATCTCCAGCTTGTGTGAAAGCATGATTTGGATCTTCCATCTTGTCCTCCTTAATTTCCTAGATCATGCCTTGGACTCTGGAGGAAAAAAGAGAGGGCAACGCCTCTCCTTACTTAAATGCACACCATGCGTGAAATCTGACTGGTGCGTGTTGAGGTGGAGCGATGCTCCTGCATCATATTCCATGGCTATGAAAATCATGAGCTCCTGTTCATGAGATTTCTAGCGTGGTTGAAATCCTCCTGGATCCAAAACTTTCTCTTGGAGCTGTCTCTCAGCTCCTCTTCTTTGTTGCTTCTTCTCCTGCATCATCCTCACTCCTTGTGCAGTTTTCCTATTGCCCAACTTCCTCATGCTGACCAATTCCTCTGCCGACTCCAACATCAACTTCCTTATCTCGTCAACTACTTCGTCCAACTGCTCTATTGGCTGACTTTCCTTCTACAGACTAGCTTGTTGCATTCCTTCCTTGTTCATGGGAAAATCATGTTGATTTCCCAAGTCATCTTCTCCATCTCTTGTGGCCTTGACTTGCCACTTTGTTGCATCACTCAATACTGAACTGTCGTTCAGCTACTTCCTCTAAGAGATTGACCCCTTTCATTTTCTCGACTGGTTCTGTTCCATCTTCCACCAACTGCAACTCGTGTTGGTGCATCTCCTTTGACATGGATATCTCTTGATAGCCACCTTCTGGTTCTGTATTTCCCAACCAATCCTCTAGTTTCTTTAACTTCAATTCCCACTGAGTGAGTAACTCAACTTGGCATTCTCCTTCTGTTTGGATAGACATCAGTATCTGTTCCTCTCCTTCAATGGAAATCTCATCTCGTTGTCTTCCTGACACATCTTCAACATATGTGCTAGCCTCTCCTCGGTCGCTTGGTAGGAATATCTCAACTCCTCCAATGATCAGAATGCTCCCCTGATCCTTCTCTTAAATGGTAGAAGTTTTCAACTTCTCACCATCTTCATTCACATGGATTGCAGCTCCGCGCAAATCTCCATTTGAGTGAGATCTTCCTTCTGCCTCCTCTTCTTCTGTCAACATCCTCTGACGTGAACTCTCAACTGAGCTCATCTCTTTTTCCTTTCCCCTTGGAAATTTGGGATTTCTCCTCTACCCACTTGGCATTTTACAAGATCCACTGATGCCTTCTCATTGCCCACCTGACAATCTATGAGACCCTTTCCAGATCTCTTTCCCTTATGACTGAGGGATTCAGCTTGCCTCAACCACCTTCTTAACATCTATTGCTGCCTTCTGGTCAAAAAGTTATGAGAAAGCCATCTGGTTTTCCTCTTCAAAGGCCATTCATACCTCCAGTGTACCTTTGACTCCTGCTACATCTTGAATGCAAGATTCTCCATATGTGCTTGGATTTCAATGAGCTCCTTGTCCATATCCGCCTTGATCTTCTACGAATGGACTTCTACTCGACCATGTTTATGACAAACAATGGACATCTTTACCTTCTACCTGCCCTCCTGGAAAGTCTGTTGTTCACCTTGCAACTAAGAGCATCTTTAGCTTCTCCTTCAACTGAAATCTGCAGATGAAAAACCCTCTGATACCACTCTAGAATCAGACTATCTCCTTTGTCTCTTCTTTCACATCCTCTCTACATGTGAAATCAAGATCTCATATCTCCTTTGCCTATGATCTATATACAAAACCATCTATGATATCTCCTTTTCCTATGATCTACAGACAAAACACGCTCTGATACCACTCTTGTATCAGACTATCTCCTTTGTCTATGATCTGCAAACAAAAGAAGCTCTGATACCACTATGGCGCAAAACCCCTTCCCTCCAAAGAGATGCTAGACCTCCTCGTCTAGGATTGTTCAAGTCACAGAACTGAAAGGTTCATTGGGCTACTGATGGAACCGATTTAACTTGACATAGACCCTTCTTCTTCCTCGGCATGATTATGTAGCACTTGCGGATCCTTTCCTTAGCGCTTTTCAACTCTTAACGCAAACACTGCTAGTTCCCTGTGCTAGGCTTCCTCCTTAACATGACCAAGGACTATGACCATGGGCTATCTCCCCTTGCGATCAAGTACTATGATCAATTCACGAGTTTGGACTTCCCGAGTCCGTCCCTCTCCCGACTCCCCTTTTCCTGACTTGCGAATCAACAATGTGTCGATCCCAGTTCCACATGTCCCTTTCCTTTGGATGGCTACGATTTCTTCGGCTTCCCCAACACTTCGGGTATTCTCTCCTTGACTTTCTCCAAAGGGTTCTTCCTCCGAAATGCATGGATCTCTGCTACATGCCCTTCCATATCCAACAGTCTGGACTGAAATCGATCCTCGTGACTTCGTGAAGATCTTCATTTGCTCTTGGAAAACCTTTCGAAGTTCTTGCTACTGAACCTCTCTATATTCTACCACATGTATCCTCGACGATGGATTATTTCACTATATTCGGGACTTCGGCAAGTCCTTGACTCCTTTGTGCACTTAGCACAAATTCTCCTTTCTAGACTTAAGCTATTCTTGAAACTCCTTCTGCACTCCTTGTAGAGTTCTATGTAGACTCTTTTGCGACTTTGCTCGGATTGAAAACCTTCAAGGTTCCTAGTTCCTTTGTGTCCTTTAGTGGAATTCTTCTTGCCCTCCTGGTAGTCTCTCGCTCTCCTTATTGAGCTTGTAAGCTAAACTTACAACAACTTAGGCACACTCCTTGCGCTTGGCTCAGCTCTTGGATGACTTCTCCCTTAGCCTTAGGGAAAGGTTCAAGGCATCTCCTTTCCTTTGTCGATGCACTTCTTGCAAAGCCTTACTTCACCATAATGTTAAGCAATTCTTGTATTCTCCAACACCTCCAACCATGTTGCTTTTTATGCATGCTCACACTAGCTTGATGCCCTCCTGGTAGAGTGTTTCAGAGTGTTCAGTAACTCTAAACTGTGCTTCCCACCACATAGTCTTTCTTTCCAAGGTACTTAACCACCTTGAAATTTCTTCCTGGGTCTGTGAGTAAATCTCACATGCCCTCATGGAAGCTTCTCTTCTAACTCCACTGAGTTTAGACATGCACTCCTTGCATTGGCTCATAGAGTTTCCTCTCTCTGTCATGCACTCCTTACACTTAGCCTAGAGAACTAGACTTAACTCAACACACTCTTGGATAGAAAACTATATCTCTATCCTTGCAGATGATTTCTAACATTCATCTACAATTCACAAACATGTAAATGACATTCATAACACAACATCCATTACAAAGAAATGTAGAAAAGTAAAACCTGTCATTTTCTATTAATGGTGGAATTTCAAATTACAATAGTGGAGTCCAAGCTACAACTGAGTCTTGGCTCTCTGTGTTTCTCTCCTTACGACCCGACCTATCCAACCCCCCAAAAAAAATCTCCTTTTCTTACAATACAAAGATCTATACAGGAGGGGCTCTATGAGATTCCCTCGCAAGCTAAATTAGTGGTGTCAAATCACCATTCAAAATGCCTATTGAAAGGGAAATTTACAATTATGGAAATCTGCTCCAAATAAGATGCATATCCATTATGTCGTCAACCACTTAATGATGACCTTATCTCCATCTTGTGTGAAAGCATGATATATCTCTTCCAGTTTGTCCTCCTTGATTGCCTGGATCATGCCTTGGATTCTCGAGGAAAAATGAGAGGGAAGAGCCTCTCCTTCCTTAAATGCGCACCATGTGTGAAATATGACTGGTGTGTATTGAGGTGGAGCGATGCTCTTGCATCATACTCCACGACTACTAAAATCATGAGCTTCTGCTCATGAGCTTTCCAGCGTGGTTGAAATCCTTCTGAATCCCAAACTTTCTCTTGGAGCTATCTCTTTCCTCCTTTGCTTTACTACTTTGCTCCTACATCATCTTCGCTGCTCGTGTAGGTTTCCTATTGCCTAGCTTCCTCATGCCGACCAATTCCTATGCCGACTCCAACATCAACTTCCTTATCTCCTCAACTACTTCGTCCAGCTACTCTTTCGGCTGACTTTCCTTCTGCAGACTAGCTTGCTACATTCCTTCCTTGTTCAGGGGAAAATCATGTTGATTTCCCAAGTCATATTCTCCATCTCTTGTGGACTTGAATTTCTACTCTATTGCATCTTCCACTTCTTCAGTCTCAATATTGAGTTGTCGTTCAACTACTTCCTCTGACAGATTGACCCCTGTCATTTTCTCGACTGGTTCTATTCCGACTTCCACCAACTGTAACTCGTGTTGGTGTGTCTCCTTTTGCATGGATATCTCTTAGCATCCACCTTCTAGTTCTGTATTTCCCAACCAATCCTCAAGTGCCTTTAAGTCCAATTCCCACTGAGTGATTAACTCAACTGGGCATTCTCCTTCTTTTGGGATAGACATCAGTATCTGTTCCTCTTCTTCCATGACAGCCTCAACTTGTTGTCTTACTGTCACATATGAAACATATGTGCTGGCCTCTCGTCGGTCAGTTGGTAGGAATATATTGACTCCTCCAATGATCAAAATTCTCCCCTGATCCTTCTCTTCGATGGTGGAATTTAGCTACTTCTCATCATCTTCATTCACACGGCTTGCAGCTCCGTGCAAATATCCATCTAAGTGAGGTCTTCCTTATGCCTCCTCTTCGTCTGTCAACATCCTCTGATGTGAAATCTCAACTGAGCTCATCTCTTCATCAATTCCCCCCTGGAAATATGGGATGTCTCCTCTGCCCACTTGACATTTTACGAGATCCACTGATCCCTTCTCATTACCTAGTTGGAAATATATGAGACCCTTTCTAGATATCTTTCCCTTATGACTGATGGATTCATCCTGCCTCAGCCACCTTCTTAACATCTGTTGCTACCTTCTGGTCAAAAAATTCTGAACAGGCCATCTGGTTGTCCTCTTCAAAGGCCATTTAGACCTCCAGTGTACCTTTGACTCCTACTGCATATTGAATGCAAGCTTCTCCATTTGTGATCGGATTTCACTGAGTTTCTTTTCCATATCCTCCTTTCTCTTCTATGAATGGACTTCTCCTCGACCATGTTTATGACCATAAATGGCCATATTTGCCTTCTACCTTCCCTCCTGGAAAGTCTGTTGTTCACCCTGCAACTAAGAGCATCTTCAGCTTCTCCTTCGACTGAAATCTATGGACGAAAACCCCTTTGATACCACTCTAGAATCATACTATCTCCTTTGTCTCCTCCTTCACCTGATCTCTGGATGCAAAATCAAGCTCTCATATCTCCTTTGCCTATGATCTGTAGAGAAAACCATCTATGATATCTCCTTTTCCTATGATCTGCAGACAAAACATGCTATGATACCTCTCTGGTATCAAACTATCTCCTTTGTCTATGATCTGCAGAAAAAACAAGCTCTGATACCACTCTGGCGCAAACCCCCTTCCCTCCAAAGGGATGCTTGACCTCCCTGTCTAGGATCATTCAAGTCAGAGAACCAAATGGTTTTTCGGGCTCCTAATGGAACTGATTTAACCTGACATAGGCCCTTTTGCTTCATCGACGCGGTTATGTAGCACCCGCGGACCCTCTCCTTACCGTTTTTCAACTCTTAACGCCAATGCTGCTAGTTCGCCATGTTAGGCTTCCTCCTTAACATAACCATGGAATATGACCATGGGCCAGCTCCCCTCGCAATCAACTATTGTGATCAATTGACGAGTTTAGACTTCACAAGTCCTTCCTTCTCCCGACTCTCATTTTCCTGACTTGTGAACCAACGATGTGCCGATCTCGGTTCCACGTGTCCCTTTCCTTTGGATGGCTAGGATTTCTTCAGCTTCCCGAGATCTTCGCGTATTCTATCCTTGACTTTCTCTGAAGGGTTATTCCTCCGAAATGTGTAGATCTCTGCCACATTCTCTCAGCAAACCTTTTGAAGTTCTTGCTCCTAAACCTCTAAATCTTCTACCACTCGTCCCCTCCTTGACGATGGATGATTTCACTGTCTTTGGGACTTCAGAAAGTCCTCGAATCCTTTGCACACTTAGCGCAAATTATCCTTTCGAGACTTAAGTTGTTCTCGAAACTCCTTCTCATGTACTCCTTGCAGAATTCTACACAGACTCTTCTGTGACTTTGCTCGGCTTGAAAACCTTCAAGGTTCCCAGTTCCTTTGCGTCTTTCAGTGGACTTGTTCTTGTCCTCTTGGCAGTATCTCGCTCTGCTTCTTGAGATTGTAAGGTGAACTTACAACACCTTAGGTGCACTCCTTGCGCTTGGCTCATCTCTTCAATGACTTCTCACTTAGCCTAAGGGAAAGGTTTAAGGCATCTCCTTTCCTTTGTTGACGCACTTCTTTCAGAGCCTTCCTTCACTAGAATATACAACAATTTTGGGATTCTCCTACACCTCCAACCTTGTTTCTTCTATGCATGCTCACACTATCTCGATGCCCTCCTGGCAGAGTGTTTCAGAGTGTTCAGTAACTCTGAACTATGCTTCCTCCTACACAATATTTCTTTCCAAGGTACTTAACCACCTTGAAATTTCTTCCTGGGTCTGTAAGTAAATCTGGCATGCCCTCCTGGAAGATTCTCTTTTGACTCCACTGAGTTCAGACATGCACTCCTTGGGTCAGCTCACAGATTTTCCTCTCTATGTCATGCACTCCTTGAACTTAGCCTAGAACCAGACTTAACTCAACAAACTCTCAGATATAAAACTATATCTCTATCCCTGCAAACGATTTCTAACATTCATCTACGATTCACAAACATGTCAATGACATTCATAACACAACATCCATTACACGGAAATGTAGAACAGGAAAAACTATCATTTTCTATTAATGTTGGAATGTCAAATTACAATATTGGAGTCCGAGCTACAACTGAGTCTTGGCTCTCTGTGTTTCTCTCCGTAAAACCCGACCTATCCAACCCCAAAAAAAAACTCTCCTATGCTTACAATACAAAGATCTATACAAGAGGGACTCTATGAGCTTCCCTCACAAGATAAATTAGTGGTGTCAAATCACCATTCAAAATTCCTATCGAGAGGGCAATTTACAATGATGGAAATCTTCTCCAAATCGGATGTAGATCCATTATTTTGTCAACCACTTGATGGCGACCTTATCTCCACCTTGTGTGAAAGAACGATTTGGCTCTTCTATCTTGTCCTCCTTAATTGCTTGGATCACGCCTTGGATTCTCAAGGAAAAATGAAAGGGCGGCACCTCTCCTACCTTAAATGTGCACCATGTGTGAAATATGATTGGCGCATGCTGAAGTGGAGCGATGCTCCTACATCATACTCCATGGCTATGAAAATCATGAGCTCTTTCTCATGATATTTCCATAGTGGTTGAAATCCTCCTGGATCCCAAACTTTCTCTTAGAGTTGTCTATTGACTCCTTCGCTTTGTTTCTTCTGCTCCTGCATCATCCTCACTGCTCGTGCAGGTTTCCTGTTGCCTAGCTTCCTCGTGCTAACCAATTCCTCTTCCATCTCCAACATCATCTTCTTTATCTCCCCAACTACTTTGTCTAGCTGCTCTATCAGCTGACTTTCCTTCTGTAGATTAGCTTGTTGTATTCCTTCCTTGTTCATGGGAAAATCATATTGATTTCCCAAGTCATCTTCTCCATCTCTTGTGGCCTTAACTTTCCACTCTTCTGCATCTACCACTTCTACAGTCTCAATACTAAACTGTCGTTCAACTACTTCCTTTGACAGATTGACCCCTGTCATTTTCTCGACTGGTTTTGTTCCATCTTCCACCAACTGCAAATCATGTTGGTGTATCTCCTTCGACATGGCTATCTCTCGGCATCCACCTTCTRGTTCTGGATTTCCCAACCAATCCTCCAGTGCCTTTAACTCCAATTCCCACTGATTTAGTAACTCAACTGGGTGTTCTCCTTATGTTGGGATAGACATCAATATCTGTTCCTATTCTTCCATGACAATCTCAGCGTGTTGTCTACCTGTCGCATCTGTAACATTTGTGCTAGCCTCTGCTAGGCTGCTTGTTAGGAATATCTTGACTCCTCCAATGATCAGAATGCTCCCCTGATCCTTCTCTTCGATGGTGGAAGTTTTCAACTTCTCATCATCTTCATTCACATGGCTCACAACTCTACATGAATATCCATCTGAGTGAGGTATTCCTTATGCCTCCTCTTCGTCTATCAACATCCTCTGATGTGAACTCTCAGATAATCTCATCTCTTTGTCCTTTCCCCCCTGCAAATCTGGGATGTTTCCTTTGCCCACCTCGCAATTTATGAGATCCATTAATCCCTTCTCATTTCTCACTTGGAAATATATGAGACCCTTGCTAGATCTCTGTCCCTTATGACTGAGGGATCCAACCTACCTTAGCCACCTTCTTAACATCTGCTACTACCTTCTGGTCAACAACTTCTGAACATTCCATCTGGTTGTCCTCTTCAAAGTTTGTTCATACCTCTAGTATACCTTTGACTCCTGTTGCATCTTGAATGCAAGGTTCTCCATCTGTGCTCGGATTTCACAAAGCTCCTTGTCCATCTTCGCCTTTATCTTCTACGAATGGACTTATCCTCGACCATGTTTATGAACGTCAATGGCCATATTTACCTTCTACCTTCCCTCATGGAAAGTTTGTTATTCAGCCTGCAACTGAGAGCATCTTCAGCTTCTCCTTCGCCTGAAATCTATAGAAGAAAACCCCTCTGATACCACTTTGGCATCATACTATCTCCTTTGTCTCCTCCTTCATCCTCTCTCTACACACAAAATAAATATCTCATATCTCCTTTGCCTACCATTTGCAGACAAAACCAGCTCTGATATCTCCTTTACCTACGATCTGCAGAGAAAACACGCTCTGATACCTCTCTGGTATCAGACTATATTCTTTATCTATGATCTATAGACACAACAAACTCTGATACCACTCTGGCGCAAACTCCCTTCCCTCCAAAGGGCTACTGGACCTCATGATCTAGGATCGTTCAAGTCACCGAACCGAATGGTTCATTAGGCTCCTGATGGAATCGATTTAACTTGACACGGGTCCTTTTGCTTCCTCAGCACAGTTATGTATCTCTTGCAAACCCTCTCCTTAGCGCTTTTCAACTCTTAACGCCAACGCTGCTAGTTCCACGTGCTAGGATTCTTCCTTAACATGACCAAGGACTATGACTGTGGGCCATATCGCCTTGTGATCAACTATTGTGATCAATTCATGAGTCCTTCCTTCTCTCGACTCTCCTTTTCCCGACTTGCGATCCAAAGATGTGTCGATCCCTGTTCCACGTGTCCCTTTCCTTTGGATGGGTAGGATTTCTTCGGCTTCCCAAACTCTTTTGATATTCTTTCCTTGAATTTATCTGAAGGGTTCTTCCTCCTAAATGTGTGGATCTTTTCCACATGACCTTCCAGATCCAACGGTCTGGACTTAAATTGCTCTTCATGACTTCGTGAAGATCTTTGTTTTCTCTTGGCAAACCTTACGAAGTTCTTTCTCTCGAAACTCTCGATATTCTGCCATGAGTCTATTCCTCAACGATGGATGATTTCACTGTGTTAGGGACTTCAGCAAGTCCTCGACTCCTTGGCACGCTTGTGAAAATTCTCCTTTCGAGACTTAATATGTTCTCAAAACTCCTTATTCAATCCTAGCATATTTTTGCACAGACTCTTCTGCGACTTTGCTCAGCTTGAAAACCTTCAAGGTTCCCAGTTCCTTTGTGTCCTTCAGTGGAATTCTTCTTGCCCTCCTGGAAGTCTCTCGCTCTGCTTCTTGAGCTTGTAAGGTGAAATTACAACACCTCAGGTGAACTCCTTGTGCTTGGCTCAGCTCTTCAACGAATTCTCCCTTATCCTTAGGGAAAGGTTTAAGGCATCTYCTTTCCTTTGTCGATGCACTTCTTGCAAATCTTTCCTTCACCAGAATGTTCAACACTTCTAGGATTCTCCAATACTTCCAACCATTTTTCTTTTACACATGCTCACACTAACTCGATACCTTCCTGGYAGAGTGTTTCAGAGTGTTCAGTAACTCTGAACTGTGCTTCCTCCCACACAGCCTTTCTTTCCAAGGTACTTAACCGCCTTGAAATTTCTTCCTAGGTCTGTAAGTAAATCTGGCATGMCCTCCTAGAATTTTCTTTTCTGACWCCACTAAGTTTAGAAACGCACTCCTTGCATTAGCTCATAGAGTTTCCTCTCTTTGTCACTCACTCCTTAMACTTAGCCTAGAGAACCAGACTTAACTCAACACACTCTCGTATAGAAAATTTAATCTCTATCACTGCAAACGATTTCTAACATTCATCTACAATTCACAAACATGTAAATGAAATTCATAACACAACATCCATTACACATAAATGTAGAAC
The DNA here is from genome assembly GCA_032191745.1 of Picea mariana. Classification (NCBI taxonomy): domain Eukaryota; kingdom Viridiplantae; phylum Streptophyta; class Pinopsida; order Pinales; family Pinaceae; genus Picea; species Picea mariana. Next base: position 17,511 of record JASDQU010683383.1, read on the forward strand.
AGGAAAAACTATCATTTTATATTAATGGTGGAATTTCAAATTACAATAGTGGAGTCTGAGCTACAACTAAGTCTCAACTCTCTGTGTTTCTCTCCTTACGACCCGACCTATCCAACCCAAAAAAAAACTCTCATTTTCTTACAATACAAATATCTATACAAGAGGGTCTGTAGGAGCTTCCCTCACAAGATAAATTAGTGGTATCAAATCACCATTCAAAATGCCTATCGAAAGGGAAATTTACAATGATGGAAATCTGCTCCAATTCGGATGCAGATCCATTCTGTCGTCAGCCACTTAATGGCGACCTTATCTCCAGGTTATGTGAAAGCACGATTTGGCTCTTCCATCTTTTCCTTCTTAATTTCCTGGATCACACCTTGGATTATCAAGGAAAAATGAGAGGGTGATGCCTCTCCTTCCTTAAATGTGCACCATGCATGAAATCTGACTGGCACGTGCTGAGGTGGAGCGATGCTCCTGCATCATACTCCACGGCTACTAAAATCATGAGCTCCAGCTCATGAACTTTTCAATGTGGTTGAAATCCTAATGGATGCCAAACTTTCTCTTGGAGTTGTCTCTCAACTCCTCTTCTTTGCTACTTCTGCTAGTGCACCATCCTCGCTTCTCATGCAGATTTCCTATTGCCCAGCTTCCTCATGCTGATCAGTTTCTCTGCTGACTCCAACATCATCTTCCTTATCTCCTCAACTACTTTGTCCAACTGCTCTATCGACTAACTTTCCTTCTACATACTATCTTGCTACATCCATTCCTTGTTCATGGGAAAATCATGTTGATTTCCCAAGTCATCTTCTCCATCTCTTGTGACCTTGACTTTCCACTCTGCTGCATCTTCCACTTCTGCAGTCTTAATATTGAACTTCCGTTTATCTAGTTCCTCTGACAGATTGACCCCTATAATTTTCTCGTCTTGTTTTGTTCCAACTTCCACCAACTTCAAATTGTGATGGTGTATCTCCTTCGGCATGGCTATATCTCGGTAGCCACCTTATGTTTATGGATTTCCCAACCAATCCTCCAATGCCTTTAACTCCAATTCCCACTAAGTGAGTAACTCAACTGGGCATTATCCTTCTGTTGGGATAGACATCAGTATCTGTTCCTCTTCTTCCATGATAGTCTCAGCTTGTTGTCTTCCTGTTGCATCTGCAACATCTGTGCTAGCCTCTCCTCAGTCACTTGGTAGGAATATCTTGACTCCTCCAATGATCAGAATTCTTCTATGATCCTTCTCTTCGATGGTGGAATTTTTCAAATTCTCATCATCTTCATTTAAACGATCCCACCGTGAAAATCTCCATCTGAGTGAGGTATCCCTTATGCCTCTTGCTCGTCTGTCAACATCCTCTGACGTGAACTCTCAGTTGAGCTCATCTCTTCATCCTTTCCCCCCTAGAAATCTGGGATGTCTCCTCTGCCCACCTGGCAGTTTACAAGATTCACTGATCCCTTCTCATTGCCCACCTGAAAATCTATGAGACCCTTGCTATATCTCTTTCTCTTATGACTGAGGGATTCAACCTACCTTTGCTACCTTCTTAACATATGCTATTGCCTTCTAGTCAACAACTTTTGAACATGCTATCTGGTTGTCCTCTTCAAAGGTCATTCATACCTCCAGTGTAACTTTGACTCATGTTACATCTTTAATGTAAGCTTCTCCATCTGTGCTTGGATTTCACTGAGATCCTTGTCCATCTCCTCCTTTCTCTTCTACAAATGGACTTATCCTCAACCATTCTTATGACCATCAATGACCATATTTACCTTCTACTTGCCCTCCTGGCAAGTCTATTGTTCACCCTACAACTGAGAGCATCTTCAACTTCTCCTTCGCCTGAAATCTACAGACGAAAACCTCTCTGATACAACTCTGGCATCATACTATCTCTTTTGTCTCCTCCTTCACCTTCTCTCTACACGTGAAATCAAGCTCTCATATCTCCTTTGCTTACAATCTGAAGACAAAACCATATATTATATCTCCTTTGTCTACAATTTGTAGACAAAACACGCTCTGATACCACTCTGGTATCAGACTATCTCCTTTTTCTATGATCTGCAGAAAAAACAGGCTCTGATATCACTCTAGCGCAAGCCCCCTTCCCTCCAAAGGGTTGCTCGACCTCCCAGTCTAGGATCGTTCAGGTCACTTAACCGAATGGTTCGTTGGGCTCTTGATGGAATCGATTTAACTTGCCACATGCCCTTTTTCTTCCTCGATGCAGTTATATAGCACCCGCAGACCCTCTCCTTAGCGCTTTTCAACTCTTAACGACAATGCCACTAGTTCCTTGTGCTAGTCTTCCTCCTTAATGTGACCAAGAACTATGAATATGGGCCATCTCCCCTCGGGATTAACTGTTGTGATCAATTCATGAGTTCAGACTCTCCTTCCTTCTCCCGACTCTCCTTTTCTTGAATTGTAAACTAGGGATGTGTCGATCCCGGTTCCACGTGTCCCTTTCCTTTGGACGACTAGGATTGCTTCAGCTTCCCCAGGTCTTTGGGTATTCTCTCCTCGACTTTATCTGAAGGGTTATTCCTCTGAAATGTGTGGATCTCTACCACATTCCCTTCCAGATCCAACGGTCTGGACTGAAATCCCTCTTCGTGACTTCGCGAAGATCTTTGGTTTCTCTCGACAAACCTTAGGAAGTTCTTTCTCCTGAACCTCTCGATCTTCTTCCACCTGTCTCCTCCTTGACGATGGATGATTTCACTATCTTCGGGACTTTGACAAGTCCTCAACTCCTTTTNTCCTTTCCACCCTGGAAATCTGGGATGTCTCCTCTGCCCTCCTGGCAGTTTACAAGATTCACTGATCCCTTCTCATTGCCCACCTGAAAATCTATGAGACCCTTGCTAGATCTCTTTCTCTTATGACTGAGGGATTCAACCTACCTTCGCTACCTTCTTAACATCTGCTATTGCCTTCTAGTCAACAACTTTTGAACATGCTATCTGGTTGTCCTCTTCAAAGGTCATTCATACCTCCAGTGTAACTTTGACTCATGTTGCATCTTTAATGTAAGCTTCTCCATCTGTGCTTGGATTTCACTGAGATCCTTGTCCATCTCCTCGTTTCTCTTCTACAAATGGACTTATCCTCAACCATGCTTATGACCATCAATGACCATATTTACCTTCTACTTGCCCTCCTGGCAAGTCTATTGTTCACCCTACAACTGAGAGAATCTTCAACTTCTCCTTCGCCTGAAATCTACAGACGAAAACCTCTCTGATACAACTCTGGAATCATACTATCTCTTTTGTCTCCTCCTTCACCTTCTCTCTACACGTGAAATCAAGCTCTCATATCTCCTTTTATTACAATCTGCAGACAAAACCATATCTTATATCTCCTTTGTATACAATTTGTAGACAAAACACGCTCTGATACCACTCTGGTATCAGACTATCTCCTTTTTCTACGATCTGCAGAAAAAGCAGGCTCTGATATCACTCTAGCGCAAGCCCCCTTCCCTCCAAAGGGTTTCTCGACCTCCCAGTCTAGGATCGTTCAGGTCACTTAACCGAATGGTTCGTTGGGCTCTTGATGGAATCGATTTAACTTGACACATGCCCTTTTTCTTCCTCGATGCAGTTATATAGCACCCGCAGACCCTCTCCTTAGCGCTTTTCAACTCTTAACGACAATGCCACTAGTTCCTTGTGCTAGTCTTCCTCCTTAATGTGACCAAGAACTATGAATATGGGCCATCTCCCCTCGCAATCAACTGTTGTGATCAATTCATGAGTTCAGACTCTCCTTCCTTCTCCCGACTCTCCTTTTCTTGAATTGTAAACCAGGGATGTGCCGATCCCGGTTCCACGTGTCCCTTTCCTTTGGACGACTAGGATTGCTTCAGCTTCCCCAGGTCTTTGGGTATTCTCTCCTCGACTTTATCTGAAGGGTTATTCCTCTGAAATGTGTGGATCTCTACCACATTCCCTTCCAGATCCAACAGTCTGGACTGAAATCCCTCTTCGTGACTTCGCGAAGATCTTTGGTTTCTCTCGACAAACCTTAGGAAGTTCTTTCTCCTGAACCTCTCGATCTTCTTCCACCTGTCTCCTCCTTGACGATGGATGATTTCACTATCTTCGGGACTTTGACAAGTCCTCAACTCCTTTGCACACTTAGTGAAAATTCTCCTTTCAACATTTATGTTGTTCTAAAAACTCCTTCTGCACTCCTTGCAGAGTTCTACATAGACTGTCCTGCGACTTTGCTCGGCTTGAAAACCTTCAAGGTTCCCAGTTCCTTTGTGTCCTTCAGTGGACTTCTTCTTCCCCTCTTGGAAGTTTTTCACTCTACTTCCTGAGATTGTAAGGTGAACTTACAACACCTTATGCACACTCCTTGCGCTTGGCTCAGCTCTTCGATGGCTTCTCCCTTAGCCTTAGGGAAAGGTTTAAGGCATCTCCTTTCCTTTGTCGACACACTTCTTGCAAAGCCTTCCTTCACCAAAATGTTCAACAATTCTCGGATTCTCCAACACCTCCAACCATGCTACTTCTGTGCATTCTCACACTAGCTCGATACCCTCCTAGAAGAGTGTTTCAGAGTGTTTAGTAACTTTGAACTGTGCTTCCTCCCACACAATCTTTCTTTCGAAGGTACTTAACTGCCTTGAAATTTATTCCTGGGTCTGTAAGTAAATCTGGCATGCCCTCCTGGCAGCTTCTCTTC
>JASDQU010683384.1:15356-27806 GCA_032191745.1 Picea mariana
GAGTAAGACAACAAACAAACCTTCTTCCGAAAACACTATGACTTCACCCCCAAAGCAATATAAACCAGCTGAGACTAAACAGAGTCATGTAAACCCCAACTTAGATTATGATTTAGTTGAAGATCTTAAAAAGTTAAGGGCTAACATTTCTATTTACGAGTTATTGAAATTTCCATTTCTGCTACAAAAAATGTTGCAAAACATCGCAGAGAATGGCAAAAATGGTAATTCAAACAGTAGAATGGTTGTGCAGAACAAAGTTCCTCAGAAGACTTACACTAAGAATAATCCTGATTCTCATGATAAAGGAAGCCTTCCTGTAAATAATGTAAATAATGTAGATAAACTAGCTTTAGAAACTGCGAGTAAAAAGCCACAAACTACTACCCTTAGTACTCGCAGAAATGTACCTCCAGTTTTTTTAACTTTCGAAATCTTTAATAGAAATGTGCACAATTGTATGGTAGACTTAGGAGCGTCATCCAATGTGATGCCATGGTCTGTATGCCAGAAGATTAACTCCGAAGTTGAACCATCCACCTTAAAAATCATCCAACTTGATCGAACTAATGTTAAAGTTGTAGGCGAATTAAGAAATGTACTTATAAGATTATCGTCTAACCCCAAGGTTCATCAAATCATTGATATTGTTGTTGTGGATATTCCAGAAGTGTATGGTCTATTTTTAAGCAGGGACTGGTCGGAGCAGCTACACGGCTATTTCAGGACAGATTGGTCTCACCTGTGGCTCCCAGAGAACGACAAGCTTAAGAAGATTAAGGTAAATCGTGAACACTACCTTAAGTTCAGGATCACAAATTTGAATGATCCCAATGAACCATTTACACCTTCTGCTGATTCACCCAAAGTACAAGGGATGGATACCTTTTTTGAAAATTTCATGGCTGAGGCTTCAGCTATCACCAATCCAGAACAACAGTCCGAGATTGTAGCATACATAGAACCAACAGCTTCCACACAACGGTCTCATGCACCCGATAAAAATTAAATTTGGTCTCTTTATTTTGATGGGTCTAAGTCCAAAGAAGGAGTTGGTGTAGGCTGCGTTATTATCGGTCCGACAGGTAACAAAACATTGATTGCATGTAGGCTAGAATTTGAATGTACTAATAACACTGTAGAATATGAGGCTTTACTGCAAGGTCTCAGAAAATCTTTAGATATGAACATTCAAAACTTGACTATCTTTGGCGATTTCGGAATCGTGGTTAGACAGGTAAGAGATTCTATCCACTGTCTGTCTCTGCATCTTAAAAACTACCAATCCGAGGTATGGAATTTAATGAATAAAATTTCCTCTTTCAATATAAATTATATTCCTAGATTGAATAATTCTGAAGTAGATCTATTAGCTAACGTAGCTTCCAAACTCTTTCCTACAGAAGGGTTGTCTCCAGATGCATTCTTCGTCGAACAGTTGTTCAGGCCATCCATTCCTGACAACATCACGAACTGAAGAGCCTTCGACGACGACCAACAAATTATTAGCTTCCTTCATATGGAAGAAAATTTTCAAGGCGCGGTGATCGACGAACACACTCACGACGACAATTTGCATGATTTCACGGTAATACCAGATCCGAGAACTCTTGAATATTCATCGAACATGGTAAATTCTATCCCTAAATCTATAGGTAGATTAGAGAAATTTTATGATCTTCAAGATAAATTCAAAAAGTCGGTCAACTGTAAAACCAATAGTTCCTCATTATCTTCTGAAATAGTAAACTTAGGAACTAATGACAATCCGCAGTGCATTAATTTAGGGTTGGGGTGTTCTCAACAAGAAAAATATGCATTTATTAAATTGTTCAAAGAATTTAAATATGTCTTTGCGTGGACGTATGATGACCTTAAAAATTTCGACCCTAACATCATACAACACGTCATTCCTATGAAACCCCAAACCTCACCCTTTCAACAAAAATTGAGAAAAATGCACCCTAAGCTGGAACCGACCGTCAAAAAAGAATTAAATAAACTCCTGAATGCTAAAAAAATTTTCCCAGTTAGGCACACTCAATGGGTTTCTAACCTTGTCCCTGTCCGAAAGAAAAGTGGAGAAATCCGACTATGCGTCGATTTCCGAAACCTTAATAGAGCGTCGGATAAAAACAACTATCCTGTCCCACCCATGGAACAGATCCTTCAACAAGTATCTGGTTTCGAGAGGCTATCCTTACTGGATGGTTTTTTAGGGTACAACCAAGTCCTGATGTCTTCTGTAGACCAACTTAAAACTACCTTCCTCACTCCATGGGGCACCTATGCTTATCGAAAAGTGCCCTTTGGATTGATTAATGTCGGTGCCACTTTCTAGAGAGCGATCGACATCACTTTCCGAGGCTTAATCAATCAGTCCATCATAGTTTACTTAGATGATGTTACTATATTTTCTAAAAACAAAACCAATCATCTAGCTCATTTACGAGCCGTTCTACAGCGATGTCGTAAATACGACATTTCCTTGAATCCTAAAAAATCCATCTTCACAGTAGAACAAGGTAAACTCTTAGGATTTATTATGTCAAGAAAAGGGATGATTATCGACCCCGAAAGGACTCAAGTCATCTCGAAACTTCCCCCTCCTACTTCCAAAAAGTCTATGTAGTCTTTCTTAGGCCAATTAAACTTCGTGAGGAGATTCATCCCCAGTTTCTTCGAAATTGTCAGTCCTTTACAGAATTTAATTAAGAAAGACACCCAATATCACTGGGGACCCTTAGAAAATCAAGCTTTTAATGAAATAAAAAAGGCCATAATAGATGCTCCTTCTCTCATGAGCCCTAACTTTTCTCAAGACTTTACACTCTACACTTTTGCTTCTGACCGTTCCTATGCTGCAGTCCTAACTCAAAAGAACGCTGAAAACAATGAAGTACCCATTGCCTTTATGATCTCTGCTGTCAAAGGCACTGAACTTAATTACCCAGTAGTAGATCAACAAGCCTACGTTGTTATCAAAGCAGTCAATCATTTTTGGTCTTATCTTTTGAAGTCCAGGATGAGGATTATTGTTCCGTACCCAGCCGTCAAGAACCTGTTAGTGCAGAAAGAGCTAGGAGAAAAAAGGGCTAACTGGGTCACCTCCTTGCAGGAGTACGACATAGAAATTACCCTAGCTCAAATAGTGAGAGGCCAAGGGTTATGCAAGTTAGTTGCTRATTCAGCAGCAGGGCAACAAGAAGAAAGTGATACGTCAAATCTAGGACGACGCGATCAAAATGMAATCTGTTGYGCASAAAACTCTGTTAGTCCGTGGTATGACAATATAAATTCTATCTTGAACATGGGTCAGCCCCCCGTCACCTRGATCCCACTAAAAGAAGAGCGTTGAGATTAARGTCTGCCTCTTTTCATTTGGTTARTGGTGTTCTGTTTCGTCAAAATTTTGATGGCGTACTGATGTGCTATCTTGAGAAAGACGAAGTAGAAAAAGTCTTACTAGAGTTGCATGCAGGAGAAGCTCGTGGTCATTTTGGTGGTGACACCACTGCCCATAAGGTTTTGAGAGGCGGGTATTACTGGCCCATGCTTTTTAGAGATTCCCATGCCTTGTGTCGTAAGTGTACTATTTGTCAGAAAGAGTTAGGGCAGTTAAAGAAACTAACCTTTCCTCTGCAGCCCATTTCAGTAGACTCTCCTTTTCAGCAGTGGGGCCTTGATATCATAGGTCCAATCAATCCAACATCCTCACAACAGCATAAGTTTATCATAACAACCACAGATTACTTTACCCGGTGGTCTGAAGCTGCTGCACTAAGGACTGTGAATACCAGTAAGGTAATTGCCTTTCTAAATTCGAATATTATCACCCGTTTTGGTATCCCTGACTGTTTAGTATTCAATAACGCTTCCTCTCTTGAGATGAGCGAGTTCGCTTTGGAAAAAGGAATTAAATTGAAGTATTCCACTAGCTATTACCCCTAGGGCAATGGATTGGCAGAGTCAACAAATAAGAACTTGATTAAAATCATCAAGAGAACGGTGGCTGAAAATCACAAAAACTGGCACAATGCACTTTTAAACGCGCTTTGGGATGATAGGGTAACACCAAAAAATGCTCTAGGTAACTCTCCCTTTTTTCTCGTTTATGGCAGAGAAGCAATTCTGCCACCACACATTCTTCTTCCTTCACTACAGTTATCGCAGAAAATACAAGAAGAAGATTGTTCCCCGTTGGAAAACCGGATTAATGCCTTAATGAAGCTAGAAGAGGTAAGATCCCAAGCTAAGTGTAAGTTAGATCAACATCAACTAGTAGTTAAAAGATGGTTCGATTCTAACTCTGCCTCTGATAGGAACTTCGAAGTAGGTGACCTCGTCTTGAAATGGGACAAACCGCATGAGGGAAAGGGAGAGCACACAAAATTTCAAAACTTATGGCTAGGACCATTTTTAGTTATTGAGAAGTTGGGTCCCAGCTCTTTCCGAGTGCAGAATCTAGAAGGGCAGCCCGACACCTATCCGGTGAATGGCCAAGCTCTGAAAAGATATTTCACTTGATTACAACTCTTTGTATATTATGTACATATTTTTATTTTGTTTTCTTTTCTTTTGCTGTTTTGGTTTTGATTTCTCCTTTGCGCTTATCAATTTGTGTCTTTGGAAATACACATCCCTACATGCTGAACTATTCGGATAAAGAAAACAGAAAATTCCTTCACTGAAATGACTGCTGAAAAATTGTATAAACATCAATTATATACTTCTGAAATTTACATTTGTGTTGGCAAAAAACTGTTGTTTGAAAGAAGTTAACTGATTTTGATCTCTGAAATAAGCCTATCACGGTCATCTATTATCTTTTTACGCTGTCCCCATTACTTAAGGGAATCACTCAGAAGATGTCTCCCTGCCTTAGAAAGCTGGTTTTGTAAATAAACCATCTCTGGATCTTAATAAAGGACAATTCTAAAAAATTCTGCTGAGGTCTGAAAAAATATGTTAAAATATCATAATTTTCAGCGTCACCCCACTCTACTATATATCTTTATAGAAAAAAATAAATAAATAAAAAAAAATAAATAAATCAATAAAAAAGCTATGGGAAGTGCTTGTAAACCCGCCGGGATGCTGAACAGGTCTGCTGGCAGCGGGTAAATGCATGCATGACGCCAAGACAACTTTGTTGGGGTACTGAACAGGCCTATTGGAAGCGAAGCAATGTCGGGTATATGAAAATTCGTAAATATGAAACCTCTTGACCTTAAAATATCCTTTATTCTGATCTCAAATTTCTTGGCAAGATACAGATATAAGTGTGGTTTAAATGGAAACCTTTTCAAGGCTATGGACACCTTCTCGCAGTAGTGGCTCTGTCAACAGTATTGGAGATTTTATCTTTAATATCATGGCTCTCTTGTCTTAAGACTGTTGTCAGTTTTCATGCTTCAAACACTATTGGAATATTTGGTTAATGATGATGTTTACACGATTTTCTGGTTGTTATTTTTGAGTCAGAATTTTTCTCATTATCCTAATCTTAATTTGTTCTTTTGGTAGAGATAACTGCTTCTACCGGTGTGTCGCCATTGTTGGCAACCAATTCACATTTTTATACTGTCCTTATAAGCTACCTACACCAGAATTTCGCAAACTTTGATTTTCATCGCAACCTTCGAATAAGATGACACTATTGTTTTATATGCGTTTTACCACTTCCCCTTGTTCTTGTATTCATGACTACAAGCGTGAAAACTTTGATTTCAAAGTCATATTAAAAACGTCACTGGATTGTTATGATCACTCTTGTTTATATGCTCATTGCGTTTCCAATTTATTTATCATTATAAAATTGACAAGACTCCAAGATTCTTATTCATTTCGCATTCTTTATTTGTTAATATGACTTCGATTTACAAGACTGTGATGATATTCTTTTGATCGAGTTTGTGATGCATTGGTGATTTGATTTATATGTTCTTTGATCGATTCCCTTGACACATTGGTTTCATGAAAATACATTGGTGTTGTGGTTAGACCCTTGGTATAAATCATTTCATACAACACATAGTTCATATAATCGAACCCTTACTGTTGATTTCGATTTATTATTTTGATTTTTAGAAACTATGCTAAAACTATTGCTCGCATAATGTTTGGTTGACTTATCATACATTTTGTTGATTGTTTGAATGGCATGGTTTTTAACATATGAAATAGTGGTTTGAATCGTTGTATGCGCCGACGGTTGTACTGTGGAAATGACTGTTTTGCATGGGCTGAAATAGCTCCACCACTTTCGCACGTTCTGTCATTAATGCTTTCCCCCTATCCCGGTTCACCTATGCTAGTTTTTGGGTGAGCCTGTGAGCTATTGACCCTGTGTATACTCTGTTCAAACCCTTACCCACTCACCCTACTCACCGTGCGCTCCTGTCTATGGCACCGGTGGTGTGCATAGAGCCAAATGGTAGCCAAGCTCTGTTGCTATTCGATAATGCTCGTAAAGATTCAGAAAGCAATGGTTGGATGCTATTTATACAGAGGTTCGAGGGTTTCAACCTTTCGGTTTCCCACCAATTCGCCCTTACCTTTGACGGGTGTAGGGATAAAATTGGTGACATACAACTTGAGCTAAATGAAGAATTCATAAGCTCTGCTATAGGATTGTCGGCTACAGGACAAAAGTGGTTCAAAAACTCCAAAGTTGACAAGGTGTCATGGCCATTACTATTCATATCAAGGAGTTGTTTCCTATGATAAAGGTATGCCTATTTCTACCCTCAAACCTAGGTGGAACGATATTTTGGTAATTGTGAAACAGTTTGTGACCTGTGAAGGTCGGTATGGTTTGGTTTTTTTGTATCACGTCCGGTTATTGATGAATTTCATAGGCTATCCTTTGAATATGCCGCATTACTTCTTGCATAGTATTTACAAGATGTCTAAAAGGTTCAAACATGATAAGTCTGATAGCAGCTTGTTTCATCACGTCTTGATTAGACTCATTATCGTCCACTATTTGAGCCTTCATGGCAATAATTGGCAAGCCTTTCTATTTAGAAATGGCTTTGCTAATTCGGAGTCTGTTCAAATCAACAAGGCTGTGGTTAGTGAGACTATGGTCAGGTCACCCATGCCATTTCATATCCTTCTCCCCCCTGCCAAACCCTCGTTTTTCCCTGACATCGACCTACCCGACATCATAACCAACCTGTGTACAAAAGACAAGGCTGAGGCTGTCAAGAAGCCTGTGAGTAAGAAAGTCAAGGGTAATCCTACTATCAACAGTAAAGGGAAGAAGAATGCTCGATTGATATCGAGACTTGCCTGGAACAAACCTAAACATAACATCGACCAAAATCCCATAGTGCTGAGCAAGGACTCAGACTCCGATATTGAGCATTTCCTAGTTGAAGAGTACCCCTATTCTCATGGACTGTACTCTACAAAACCCTATGACTATTTCTCTAACTTACCCCTGTGCCTAAAAAATGACCCAAATTACATGGGAATCAAGTTGCACAATGAAACCCCTGTTGGCTTAAAAAAACCCTCGCATGTGTTATCAAAGCCCGAGAAACCATCATGTATCCAATGCAATGCTTGTCTAGAGCATTATTACATTAACGTTCCCCTGTTGCAATCAAAGATCAAAGCATTAGAAGAACAGGTGACAGTGCTGATGAAGGAGAACCATAGGTTACAAGAAAGTGAAAAGAAACAAAAAACCACCGGTTTGATTGTCTTCAGGAACATCGAAGAGACAACGACCTTTGTCAATTCCAAGTTGTCATGATCGAAGCCCATTTTCTGATTGTCCAGGTATGAATTTCCATATGAATTTCACTTTGTAAGTTTGTTTGAATTGATATAACAGATTGGTTTTTGCTTTCAAATTAGCTTTGTTTGTTTTAATACATTTGAAATGATTCTGTTATAGTTTAGACGGTTTTGTTGTGGATCCTGTACAGTAGATTCATTTTACTAAACTCAAAAGTAGCTATGATTTGGTTATACAACTTGGTCATTCCCAACTTAGTATAAGCCATCGATTCATTTTGATTATGTTTGGCTTGTTTTTGAATCAATTATGTTCGTCTGATTTAGGATAGTCAATTTGGTTTGATTTCAATTAGTTTCGTTTGTTCCTAATAGAATCAAAACAACCCTGTTGACTTCGATTTACCAGGAACAACTCTGTTCTGTATTGAATCAATATTCTCATTTGGATTTTGATTACATTCGACCTATGCAAAAAATCTATTTGCTAAAAATCGTTTAGCTGTGTTGATTGATACGATTTTGTGTTTCGATTCGTTCTTTTTTTAATTTGATTTGCAAACGATTGTTGCGTGTTTTGAGTGATCACGATTGCTTGTATGAGTTGGGCTGGTATCGAAAATAGATTTGATGCTCCTCTATTAGTTGATTTAAAAAAAATGATTTTGTCAAGCTCAGATCGACATGTTTTGTCTCTGTTGAATTCGTATGAAAAACTCGGCTAATAGTTTGTTTTGAAATTGATTCAAGTGATTATTTCATTGGTTCCCCAACTGTCAATCGATTCTGGCTGTTCTCAGTTGGCAATAAAAAACGTTTGACAAATCCCACATATCCTGTTATCGATTGATTAATTCAATTACGATTTCATTTGTTTCAATTTTCATACAAGTTTTGGTTTGATTCGTTCTGTTTGGAATTAGTGATTAAAGATTTGGTTAAATGAGTCGAATATAATTATTTAAGATTTGAATTAGTTTTGAAGCGATTTTATGCTCAAATTAGACTAGCTACAAAATCGCAAGATTCTGTAGCTAGTCTTAAAATTAGATTTTTGTCAATTTTATCAAAAAAATATCCTCTAATATTGTCTATTCTTGTCCTCTTTCAGGTGCATACAAATTACAATGATCAATTGGGCATGTTGTAGCAGTTGAGGAGATACTTTGGATATGGTTTTGCTTTAGGTTGTGAGCTTGAGCTAGAAACTTGGGATATTATCCCCAGATTTGTGTAAATTGTTTGGATAATTCTCATAGGGATGTTTTACCCTGTGGGAAGTCTTTAAATACTTGTCAATTTTTTGTAATAGGATCATGATCACTGTGGAGAGAACCAGACTATGGATTTATGATACAGACTGGGATGAAATTTGATGTCTTGTAACAACTTTCGCTTTCAATATATCAAACTTTTGTTTCAGATTTTCTTCATATCAGTTTGTAGTTGAATATAGACTACTTTAGCTATCGTAATGCATTGTAGGTTGATGTGACTTGGTTTATGTGTTATCCATATCTGATCTCTCCTATTTTAAAAGTACAACAGTTACCTTGTTTCAGTTAATGAATCACAGATTTCTATTCTTCGTTAATTGAATCATTTTGTACAAATCCTTGCACACAGATTTATCTAAATGTGATGATTTGTAAATTATAAGATTGTTGTAATTTTTTATGTCTTGTTTTTTCTGTTATCGAAATTCAAAAGAGCACTGCTGCTTACTGTTTACTAGAGGCTTGAAGAGGATCCGGTGCGGGTTTTGTCCCATCGATCAGCTGAACTGGATTCTTTACACAGGACAAATTGGAAAGCGTTATTACAGGTTAGCTTATTAGTGTTATTTAAGTAGTTTATATATATATATATATATTAGATTCTTAGTGAGAATTATCATTTTAGTTGCTTAGTTTAGATAGTTTTTCAGTTTATTTCTTTTCATTAAATTATAAAAATAATAAAAACAATAGTTTCGCTGTCTTAGGATAATTTACAAATGATTTTTGTAGGTTTTCATTTAAATCTATAATTTGTAAATATTGTACATTTGTGATGAAGATTTAATTCTGTTGATAGTTGGATGTTAAATTTCATAGAATTATTATAGTGTTAGATAGTAAATTGTATATATATGTAGTTTAGATTTGTTTATTAGTTTGTCTTAATTATTGTTTTTATTTAGATAGATTATTAGTGTAGTTTCCTTTTGTTTTTCTAGGACTTAGATTGGCTAACCGAGCCGCTAAACCCGTCAGGGTGGGTTATCCCAAACGGCTTGGGTTATTTAGACAACCCCGAACTGGATTCACTCTTCTAGTTGGCGAGCATTCATTTTCGCTCGTCAAAAAATGGCGCTAGAAGGAGGGCCTAAAATTTATTAATGGCACGAGGCGGTCGTAAGACTACTCCACCACCAAATCGCTCACCTATAGTGACAAGAAGTCATTCGAACGACAACATTCCCCCTCAAACAACAACCACATCAAACGACGATCCACGGATCACAGTTGAGCCAGCAACCCCAAATCCTACAGGTGGTGACATACAAGAGATTGTCCACCAATCTCTCATAAGAACTCATAGTGCCTTAGCTTGTTTTAGGCAACCAAATCGACCTTTGGACCAATCAGAGAGAAACGCGGAGGTGCTAATCTCACTGTGAACCCTACAGATCCAATCCTCACTCCTGCTGCAGGAGGATCTGAAATACCTCCCTCACCACCTCCATCATATCCTTCTTCTTCTGGAGGAGATTCTTCTAACAAAGGCAGTTCCCCTTCCCAACCTTCCACACTGACTACACCAATGGCCAAGAAGAACAACCCTGCCAGACCTTGGCTCGACCAGGATGCAGTAGCTGTACCTGGAGCACAACATCCCTTACCCAAACATCCAGAGAAGTGGCTTCCCAAGTTTGACCCTGACTCTAAACAGATCGCTGAAGATCACATTAAAAAAATTATGTTAGCCATAAGACTCCGCAATGTCGAGCATGAAGATGTAGTCTGTAGGTTGTTCCCCTACACTTTCGAGGGCAATGCATCTATGTGGTACTTTTCCCAACAACCCCATTCCATCGTGTCCTGGGAAAAGTTGGAGTCATTCTTTTTGGAAAAGTTCGGAGACGGTAAGCCTCTGGAAGTCCTAGTCATGGACCTTTCTAGCTTAAGAATGAACCCAAAAGAGAAAGTTAAAGACTTTAATCAAATATTCTTAACACTTAAAAACCAAATCCCTATAGACTCCATGCCTACCGAGAATCTCATAATAGCATACTATACTAAAGCCTTGCATCAAAGTATAGCTATTTGGGTTAAACAATCTAAGAAAGCCACGGTGTTAGAAGCCTTTGAGGAGGCCAGCCAGATTGAAAAGGACATACTTAGTCTTAAAGACTCTACTAGCAAAGAAATAGAAACTAGTTCATCTTCCAAAAAGAAGATCGAAATCCTCCCTAGACCTACTCAAAGTAAAACACAACCTGAAAGCTCTGATTTAGAAAAATTAACTAAAGTCATTCAAAAACTGTCGAATCAAGTTTTATATTTAAAAAAGACGATCGAAGAAGATTCATTGAGCAAAGGGCCTTACAATCCCCCGTTCAGAAAGCCTTTTCCCAAAAACAGACCCAATCAAACCACCGAGGGCCTTAATCTAGAAAGTCTGCAATATGCTCTTCAAATAATTCTAGAACCCCAGGATAACTTGATGCCTCCTGAGATTCCTGAGGAGGTAGTTGAACAAGAGATAGTTCAAGAAGAAGAGTCTTCTCCAAACATTTTTTGACACTTCTTGTATAGCATCTTTCAATCTAACTTCGAGACAGTACATCCCTATAACACCAGGACTAAGACAACAAACAAACATTCTTCTGAAAACACTACGACTTCGCCCCCAAAGCAATCTAAACCAGCTAAGACTAAACAGAGTCAATAAACCCTAACTTAGATTATGATTTAGTTGAAGATCTTAAAAAGTTAAGGGCTAACATTTCTTTTTACGACTTATTGAAATTTCCATTTCTTCTACAAAAAATGTTGCAAAACATCGTAGAGAATGACAAAATTGGTAATTCAAATAGTAGAAAGGTTGTGCAGAACAAAGTTCCTCAGAATACTTCCACTAAGAATAATCCTGATTCTCACGATAAAGGAAGCCTTCCTGTAAATAATGTAAATAATGTAGATAAACTAGCTTTAGAAACTACGAGTAAAAAGCCACAAACCACTACCCTTAGTACTCGCAGAAATGTACCTCCATTTTTGTTAACTTTCGAAATATTTAATAGAAATGTGCACAATTGTATGGTAGACTCAGGAGCGTCATCCAATGCGATGCCATGATCTGTATGCCAGAAGATTAATGCCGAAGTTGAACCATCCACCTTAAAAATCATCCATCTTGATCGAATTAATGTTAAAGTTGTAGGTGAATTAAGAAATGTACTTATAAGATTATTGTCTAACCCCAAGGTTCATAAAATCATTGATATTATTGTTGTGGATATTCTAGAAGTGTATGGTCTGTTTTTAAGCAGGGACTGGTCAGAGAAGCTACACGGCTATTTCGCGACAGATTGGTCTCACCTGTGGCTCCTAGAGAATGGCAAGCCTAAGAAGATTAAGGTAAATCATGAACGCTACCTTAAGTTCACAGTCATAGATTTGAACGATCCCAACGAACCATTTACACCTTCTGCTG
>JASDQU010683385.1:31086-44588 GCA_032191745.1 Picea mariana
TGTGAAAGGTCCAACGGAAATTACAGGGTGTAAAGGAGCGGGATGAGATCGTGTCTTGTTGTTGTATGTTTGACAAGCATGGCATTTTTGGATGACAATAATACAGTCTTTGAATAAAGAAGGAAAAAAATACCCTGCTCGTAAGATCTTTTGGGCAGTAGCATACCCAGACATGTGACTGCCACATGCTCTAGAATGGCAGTCATTCAAGGCTTTCTCAGCTTCATCATAGGCGAGACATCATTGAAAGACGGAGTCAACCCCACGACGATAAATAGTGTCGTCGAGGATAATATAATGATGGGATTGGTAACGTATACGACGACGGTCAATGCTAGACAAATTAGGCCGAAAAGTCTGAGTCTAGAGATAAATAATGATATCTACATACCAAAGGTCATCGGAGCTGATCAGAACGAGGGATTCGTCAGGTAAAGAATCCTCTGCTACATTTTCTATCTCAATGCAGGGAAGGTCACATATCAATTCAGCAAATACCAAGGATTTCTTAGACATAGCGCGTTCAAACTCTAAGTCAAACTCCTGGAGAATCACTATCCATTTGGATTATTTTCCCCCTAGAAATTGGCGTGTAATAATGTGCTGCATAGGGTTGCAATTGGAAATTACAGTGGTCCTGCGTAATAGGATATAGTGACAGAAACGTTGGATAGCTTGAACAGCTGCCAAGGCTAGTTTTTCAACATGTAAGTATTTGGCTTCAGTAGTCATGAGACTCCGACTCAAATAATAAATGACATGTTCATTGTGTAAATCGTCTTCTTGGACTAGAACCATGGCAATGGTAGAGTCTGAAGCAGTGAGATAAAGGAAATAATCTCGACTATAATCGGGTGGGAAAAGTAGTGGGGTATGGGTTAAAGTCAATTTCAAAGCTTCAAAATCTTTGTTGGCAATGATATCCCATACGAACTTAGAACCTTTCTTCAGTAGTCGAGTAAATCCGAGTGTTAACTCAACATAGTTTGGGATGAAATGACTTAAAAAGTTTGCCTTCCCTTGCAAAATTTGAAGCTGGAGGAGTGAGGAAGGAGGAGGGAGATTTAGGATCACCTTAACCTTCAAAGGATCTACCCTAATCCCCTGACGTGAAACAATAAATCCCAGAAGTCGGCTGGACTCCACACAGAAGACACATTTGTGTGGGTTTAAGCATATACGATAGAATCGACAACGAAGGAAAATGGCTCGAAGATGTGCCGGATGGTCACTATGATGCATGGAATGAGATAGTAGGTCATCTAGATATGGCTATACAATGTGCTTGATATCATGAAAAGCGTAAGACATGGCACGTTGAAAAGTCGCACCGACGTTCTTTAAATCGAAGGGTAGTTTCTAGTAGGAAAAGGTGCCCCAAAGACAAATGAAAGCGGTTTTGTGTTGATCCATAGGCAATATGTTAATTTGATTATATCTAGAGAAACCGTCCATCAAAGAGAAGATTTCACTTCTGGTGAAATCGTCGACGATCTGGTCAACGAAGGGGGTGGGAAATTTTTCCTTAGGACAAGCTTGGTTGATATCCCTATAATCAACGCAAACATGGATCGTACCTTGTTTCTTGTTAACCGAAACTAGATTGGATACCCAATCAGTTAAAGCCACGGGATAAATAAAGCTAGCTTTGAGAAGTTTTTCAACCTCAAGCTTGATAATAGCTGCTTTACGAGGGTAGACCGGGCGAAGTCTCTGCCGGATGGGTTTAGCACCCGGGTACGTCTTAATTTCATGTACAAAAATATCGGGGTCAATACTCGACATCTCTTCATATCTCCATGCGAAGATGTCATGAAACTCCTGAAAAAGGGACTTATATGTGACAACCTCATCGGTGGAACATGAAGTTTCGATGTGAACATTTTCGACAACTCTAGGTTTAATGGATATGTTGAGGGGGATGGTGGAAGAAATGTTACTCAATTTCACTTCATATAACACATCACGTGTAGACTCGGGAACATAAGAGATGACAACAACGGTCAACAGAGTGGAGATCCGTTGGTAACTCTATAAGATGTGCTAGTCCAGGAAGAGGATGGAACGATGATTCCCATCATCCCATGGGGTGTATTCCATGGACATAATCGACATGATCATCTCGTCCATAGGAAAAATAACGTGGAATGCATCAAGAGATGAATCACCAAGAGAGGGAGTAGAAGCATTTGTCGATTGAATGGCTTGATAAGCCAATTCAACCAAACTTAAAGGCATCTGGTCTCCATAGAGAAGATAATCACTAGGTGTGGGTACTATCCACGTGTTAGAAGACACAGGGGTTTCACGAACGAAGGTGGAAATCATGTTGATCGAGGCAACCAAAGGAGGTGGAACATTGTGTGGTGGGATCGAGAGTGTACCCATCAAAGTCGAATATTTTAGTAGACCCACACCGACATTCTCATACCCAGGGGGTGTCTTTGAAATGAAGGGTACATTGCTAGTACGAGCATCAGAGTTAAAAAAGGCCAGTTGGTCTACCGTAACAAATTTTCCTTGGTGTGGAAAACATACTACACAAAAAAGAGTAGATACAACTCCATGCATGGAATCAATCCAACTACGGCCAAGTAAGAGGTTGTAATCAAGAGGTGCATCAAAGACCTTAACTTCAACATTGACCGATTTGCCTTCTAACGTAATAGGCAATGAGGGGAGTACACTGTAGGGTTTAAAGCTAGAGCCATTGAAGGCTTTGAGCGTGCTGTGTGATTCAGTTAAGGGAGGAGAGCCAATGGCTTTCTAACAAGCAACAAACATTACGGACGTCGAGGCACCCTCGTCAATAATAGTTCTACAAATGTTCTTGTTTGCGACAACAACTTGTATCTGAAATGCGATTTGAGGGGGTAGCCTTGGAATGTGATCTTCCAGGTCAAAAATGATCAAATTCGTATATGTAGGGTCAATTCCACCAATAGATTTTAATAGTGCCTTCCTTTGAGTGGGACAAATTTGAAGGGCTTCGAGAGCTGACATCACAGAAGGTGCTTGCGTAGATATTCTACAATACTGTAGTTCTATGCAGCACGTGCATGAGGATTGAAGGCAAACTTTCGAACAACACCCTTTGGGGGAGGGCGAAGAACTGTATCGAGATTCGGTCGTTCGAGATGAAGAGGACCGTTGGGAGGTGAAGTTGAGGGAGACTGTTGAACCAATGGAGGTGGTATATCATCAACTTTCTCCTTTGAGGAAGAGTAATCTTTGGCCCGATTGGTAAGTGTAACGTCATTTTTTTTTGAATCGCCTGTGCACATAAGTACATACGAAGTAGTGGAGGGAGAGGGTTGGTCGTGAATGACCAATTGGGCCTATTGTTGGGAAGGGAAAGGGTGGGACAAAATGGAAGGTGTGGAAGGTTTCGCGGTCCCTTGAAGGAACTTAGTAACCTCAGCCCATCTTGAACAATATTTCATGTAGTGATAATCACCATAGATAAGGCAAGGGTATTGGGGTTTGCACTTATCCTTATCATCAATAGGTTGCGTTTTGGATTTCTTAGATTGCGGGTTATTTTTATCCTCCTTATTCTTACCCTTCCCTTTTTTATATTTATTTTTTCCAGCAGGGGTAGATTGAATGGATTTCACCTCAGAGGTCTTGTCAATGGAAGGAGAAGGAGTTAGAGCATTTTGAACATTAGAAGCAGGAGACTTGGGATTGGTGGAAGAGGATTTTGCAGATTGAGGTTGAGCATGAAATGTTCCAATCACACCATCAGCCGCATGAGAAGTAGCAGGGGTAGTTGAGGTAGTGGTGGTAGAAGGACGAGGTGTGTCAGGGAGCATATTGTAAATAGTACCCACTTGAGAATAAATGAGATCGAGGTACTGAGTGTGACCGATTGCCTATCCTTCCATGACAACTCCACCCATGGAAATGTCATGAGAGATTTTATTCATGAAGGATTTCATGAATCATTCTGCCAATAACTGATCGGGAAGATCGAGTTTGATCAAACTTCGTCTTCGTCTCCACTCATGAATGTGATCGGAGATGTGAGTGGCATTATTTTTCTTGAAGGAACTCAACATCTCCATTCCCATTTCATAACGGATTGGCAACTGGTAGTGTGTGAGGAAAGCCATGGCTAGGGTATTAAAATTGGTGAAGATGCCTTGTGGTAATTCTATATACCACTTTGTAGCCAAACCTATAAGAGTTCGTTGGAAGAGTCGTGACCGAATGGAATCATCCATCAAAGAGTTGGATGAAAACCAAAGGTGAAAAGTCATGACATGGTTGTTTGGATCTTCTCCTAGTTTACCATCAAATTTTGGAATGTCGGATGGTAGCTTGGTCGGTATAATAGGCCAATGGGGAGAATGCAGGATGGGGTCATTCAATATTCTAGACAAGTTAGAAAGATCCAAAGTGGATAAAAAGGGTAACTGTCTATTCACATGAGGATATTGGTGACTTTGGGGAGGAAGTCTCGTCAGTAGATCAGTAGGACTGTAAGCAGTCTGCATGTGAGGTGAAGGTCCTGACAGATTTAGACGTGAATGTGGAGGCATGTATCCCATAAGTTTGTATTGATTAGGGATGTTCCTTTAGAAAGGGACACTAGATGGAATGTTCAAACCCCAAATGGGATTGGAAGAACCGAGATACGACTGGCCCAAACTAGGGGGTATGAAAGAGATAACTTGGGGTTGTTGCCCCCCATATGATTGTGGATTTATTTGGATGAGAAGGTTCCAATACTATTCTAACGATCCTAGAATGTTCTGTCCATAAGGTGGAGTAGGACTTCCAAGCAGAGATTGTCCTCCAAGAGGGGGTTGTATTCTAATTTGGTTGTGACCTCCAATTTGAGTTTTCCCCCCAGTGTTATATTATCCTCCAACAAGAATCTAAAAACTAGAAGTGAATGATGAAGTAGAGCCTTAAATAGGATTGGAGCCACTTGGGCCAAATCCTCCCATAAAAGGGGGATAAGAACCTTCGGAGAGGACCTGGGAAGGTGTCGGAATGAAACCGACAACAACATTGTATCTAGGAGGGGTAAAAATTCCAGAAGCTCTGAATGAAACTTGGGTAGGGATGGGGATATAAGTATTTAAAGAATGGTACCCATAAGGAAGAGATGGGATAGGCCTAGATGAAAGTGGTGTACCAATGGGAGCTTGGGTAACCACCGTATTCCCAGTGGGAATAGTCGTAGCATTTGGGACCATTGTGGAATGGGCCATCTGAAGAGGAATGGTCGAGTTAGGACCAACGGACTGTGTGTCTGAACCCACGAAAATATAACCATTCGTTCTATTAAAGTGATCTATAGGTGTCGTATAGGTAGCAGACGTCTCAGGTAGTTTAGAGATGACAGGTATGTCAGAACCTACCCCCGAGCCGTAAAGGTCTCTCACTATAGCCGGGGTTCGAAATATGTCAATGGTCCAAAAAGGATCCTTTCTTTCTGGGCCGGTAAGAGGTTCCGTTGGTATTCCAGAAGTGTCAACAAAAATTTCTCCGGAGGAATTCAGTGGAAGAATACGTCTCTCGTATCCAGGAGGTATTCAAAAAGCATCTAGAGAATCATAAATAATTCGAAAATTGTCTAGAGATTCAGTTCTTTCCGCTTGGGATGGTATATTGTCTTGGACCTCACTCTGTTGAGGAGATCCCTCCAGTGAGTTAGCAATCAAGGGTTTGGAAAATTCTGGATCTTCTGGAGGTAGTCCTTGCATCCTACGTGAACGACATGGAGGGTTAATGTTGGCTAAACCAAACATTTTACGGAAAAAATCTATGGCCAACTATGAAAACAAACAACACTCGCTAATAAAATCTAGGAATCAGACCAAGCAAACAAAACCTTCTTATTTCAAAGTCACTAGTTGGTGATGAAATCCAATGTCGCGAAGTCAAGACAAGAAGGGGCTAGGACAAAGTGGGTGGAAAATTTATGTTGACGACCTGCTTAACGGACTTACACCTTGGTGCAAGCTCCCACACATAATCATGGGTATACCCTCCAAGGAGCCCGAGTGAGTCTGACCAACGTCAATTCCAGGTACCATGAAGACTTTCCCCTCCATAGTCACCTCATGTAAGACCCTAAGAAGATAGACAACTAAGGCTACCAAGAACAACAATGATGCCTGGGGAAACAATCGACAGTCCGATCCACACGCAAAGGCAGGGTATCTAGCCTGGAATCAACTCGAGAGGCTTCCACTCATCATTATGGGTATACCTACAAACAAACCCCATAATACGGGCAATCTCTACATTGAGATCAACAAAGAAGGGTGAGTAACTCTGCTAATATCAATGCAACCTCAGGTTTGACCCTTGTGTGAGAAGGGCTTCCCAGGACAAAATGTTGCAAATGGAATTAAAAACTCCCTATCACAAGATGCTATTGTGTGTTTTGTGCTTTGGAGAGTGTGTCTCATAGCATATTCCAAAGCTCTAGCCTAGCTAATGTTGGTGTAAAAGATCCCTAGAAAATAAAAGTTGCTAATTGATTTTTAGATTTCGCAATGTTTTTTAAAAGCTGCTGTTACTCAAGAGGGAGACGAGAATGAAACCAATGTTGTGTAATACCTTGACCCAATATGCAAATAAAAATGAATTATGTAAATTTCCGTTCAATGAACTCTATCTACAACAGGGAGAAGGTATTTCTGGAATGACGTAAGCTACGCAATATACTTTCTTTTTCTTAAATGGACACAAATAAAAAAAACCAAAAACAATACAGTTTCTCATTGTTCTCTTCTTTTGGATGCAATACAATTTCCTTATATATGATTACTTAAAAAAATAAGTGACTTTAAATTCTTCCTTTCTAAGACCAGATTAGGGGTATGACTAAGAAAGGACAAGTAATCCAAGAAATATTGTACACTCAACAAGCACCCAAATCAAACTTTCAATGGAGATAAAAGTAAAAAATGACAAGAAAGGGTTTCTTCAAATGTAAATGAAAAATGACTCCCCAATAATCAAGCAATCCAGAACATGTAATCAATCCAAAACGTTGAATCCAATCAAAGACCTTTAATCAAACAACCACTCAGATACAAGCTCAAAGATTATATCCTTGTCGATAAAAATCAAAGACAAAAATTGGTAAAAAAAATAAAAATAAAAGGGAGGTATTCGAATTCCAAAACCAATCAACAACAAGTTAAACTTCTAGAAAAAAGTCAAGGGTTGGAATTAAAATTCCCTCCCAGCTGATTAAAGAAAAACTGGGCATCAATAGAGGCTAAAACCCAACTCAAAAAATTTCATAGGCGTCATCGTAGCCTAATAACACATTATAGTGCGGAAATCAAAAGTTTCCGCAGGCCAGAAACATATAGGGTGCAGAAATTTCGCACTGAAACAAACATCCAGGGCACGAAAATTGAAGGTTTTCGCAGGTTATGTATAGGGTACAGTGCGTAAGTGTCTATAAATCAAGAAATTTTGAGAAGAGGGTAAAGAATCTAGGTGAAATTTCAAATACACTGAGTTTGAATGGATCTCCCATAGACTCAGAGACTGATTTCAGGTAAAAAGAATCGGTTAAAAGAAAATGGCCAACAAAAAACCACAATCAATTCAATTCCCCAGTGGAGTTGCCAATTTTGTTATTGGATAAATCAGTGAATGCGGACATAAACTAATCTCCCTAGATCCACCTGGATCTAGAACAAAACAAGACAGGACATGACGCTTTCCCTAAGTTATTATCATTGAATTTATTATCAAAGAAGGAATGTATGACATATCTTTAGATATCACTTCCTTATATCTCTGTTGTCCCTGCTTCGCTTTGGTTCTCTTGTGAGATCAAATCTTCAATGAAACAAACCAACCAAAGTGAAAGCAACGATTGTAATGTCAATGGGAACCTAAACATGTGATCAAGGAGTCATGTAATAAAATGCTAATGATTTTATGGGAAAGAAACATGTCACCGTATCATATTAAGTAAAAGTGGAAGATACAACCAAATTGCCTTGATGTCGCATGTTCCCTTTCGATGGTCCTTTGTTCTAACACACACATACACTTGCTCCAAATTCGTATGAATATAATCCACAAAAGCTTGAGGGACAAGTAGAGGTCACAAGCATCAGTTGTAACAGGATCCTTCACACAGTCTTCAGCCTATTCTTTCAACAATTCTTTGCTCAATCTTGCTTAACCTTTTCCATGAGAAACCCATGATTATATAGGAGAAGGTGGAGTGGTTACAAGGATGAGGATGATCCCAACAAATTAGAGAAGCCAGCAAGACCAAAACCATATAGACACCACCTCACCTTCTAGAAGATTCTCCTTCTAGAAACTTTGTGAAACTTCTTCCTTTCCTTAGCTTCAAACGCCGCCGCACCCTGCCTATATAAAAACATGCAGAAATCCTGCGAGCCAGGCATAGAGCACCCTGCATAAATCAAGGATTTCCGCACTGTGTACCACTGTCAGCCTGTGATGCCATTATAAAAATATGCCTTGTAGGGGAAGAACTTAGTCATTTTTATCATGTAAAAGATTTTTTTGAGAGCGTGAACACATGCCTGTAGGGTCATCATCAGAGTGACCAAAATAATGTGTAACACCCTTCCTTTTCTTGGACGTCTCGACCTATGTAAGGGGATCCTTTAGTGGTGTTACTTCGCCCTTACCTTGATTATGTTTTTCTCCTTCCTCCTTGTGGTTTACTTCATCGAATCCTGCTCCTTTAGGTGAGTCAGGCGCAGTTTCCTCTGAGGCGTTGTCCATCTCCTCACTATCTATGTCTGACACTTCCTCCTTTTTCTTCTTTCTCTTTGTGCTGCTTGGTCCGTCATACTCGGTCAAGGTGACCAAAGGGATTCCGATGATGTCAGGGTCGAAAAGCTCTTTCTGCTAGATTGGTACAAGGAATTATGCTGGCCATTCCTTGGTTATCTCTTCCATGTCTTCATCAATCAATTTGTAGTAAGACTTCAACTCCTCCTTTATTTCATCCCCATGCGTGGTGATATATATGAAGTGTCAGTCTGCACGAAACTTCGCTAGCGACCTGTATGTATGCAAGGTGTTCGGGGTCATTCAGGGGAATGATTCAATGGCGCACTTGAGTTGTAAGTTGTGCGTAACGCTGCATTTGATTGCCATTGCTTCACCATGTCGCTTGTATACCATAATGTGGTGAACCTTGTGGCTAGTGGTTATGATGGCTCGAATTCCGGGAATGTCGCTCCCTCCGGCATATACCAAGTGAAAAATTCTATTAATATCAAAAACCAACTAAAGTGGAACTCGTAGCCTTGGTTCTGTGCTTCGTGACAATCCTTCTCCAACTCATTGATGGGGTAGCTCGCCCAGTTCATCTACATCCCTTTGACACACTTCCCTGCAAGGTCGACTACGAAGCTTGTGACTTGTGTCAGCCTGTTCTTTCTGATGATCTTTCCAGCGATCAATTGACAATCTAGTTGCACTGCACCATCCTGGATGGAGGTTACCTTGTAGCCTTGCTTCCCTTTTTCCACATCACCATACGCCTCCTTGATGCACTACGCCAAGGAGAAATCTGACGTCTTTCCTGGGTAGAATTTCTGAGGGTCTGGTCCCTGCATGCTTAATCCAGTGATCAAGTGGATCAACGCCAGATCCACAGTCACATGCCTATCTAACTAGAGATGGTCTCCATGGTAGCATGACAGGAGGAGTTTAATGCACACGTTAACCTCCTGATGTCTGCTGAAGTGTGGGATCTTCATCACATTTAAGATAGTTTATCTCACAATGTCCTTGATCCATGGCTAAGGAACTATCTTAGGCTTCTTCCCAGTTGTCTTTGTTAGGTAGTGATGCGGTGCGAGCATCGCATAATTCTTCCTGTCACCGAGGTTGAAATCACTTATATTAAGAGCTAGGATCAGTCCCAACTGCGGTCCTACTGCGCGTATCCATTTCGAGAGGTACGCAGTGATGAGTGTGTATTTGAAATCCCTTGGGATGCTATCACGACTAACCATGCCAACCAAGGGCAGGATGTATTCGGGAAAGATCGACATGATCTTCTTTGCATTCACCAGATCGTCGTGGTGCTTTCTTCTCTTCTCCATTGTGGTTCGGGATGACCCAGATCGACGTCCAGTTGAGGGGGATGCTTGCAATCCTCCTGTTGATGAGGCCTGTACTCTGAAGGAAATGAATTTATTTGCCATAAGGTCTATTAATATCTCCTCCATAGACTTCTCTATTACACTACATTCGCCCGACATGCACACTCGTAAGAAAATAATCTCGAGTAGGCGAAAAAATACTCAAGGTAATTGACTCAATGTTGAGGTCTGGACAACACAACGTGGTGTGTGATCACTTCTCTATTAGCTTGAATATATCAGTTTGTAAAAGTGGTCCTAGTGCGGCATTTGACGTTATAAATAAACAACATTGTAACAGATTCATTCAACGGGTCGAAATGCCTCAATCCATCCATTATGGCGCGGTCTCAACGGTCCAATGGTGATCTTTTCCTACAATAACTGCATTTCTAACCGTTTCAGAGCGTCATTCTAACGGTCGGGGCACCTCCAATGGTCATATATCTTCGTTGTGGCAAAGTGCCTTTCTGCGTGGTTTTGCTAATCCGTCGAGGTTCAAATTCTGCAAGCCTGACTTCTGCGAAGTCTTCTCTGGAACTTCCTGCAATTTTTCTAACTTTTCCTTCTTCTTACTGAGTTTTCTTGCCTTCTTTCCCGTGATCAGAGTCTTTGGGTTCCTCTTTCTATTCTTATTGTTTTCTTCCCTTAACGTAGTAACTTCGCACTGCTGATGGTCTTCCAAAGGGGTCAAATGTAATACCTCTCTGCTTGCTACTTCTGGGCTAGGTGCTCTTCTCTGCTATATGGGTAGGGTTTTCAAGCCTTCCTGCGTTCTGGAAACTTCAACAACAAACTTTCTTGCCTTCTATTGCTTCGACTCGTCCTCTTGTTCTTGTATTAGTCGCTCTATTTTCTTGGCTATAAAGTCCCTTAATTCTTACTTTTTCTGTTCTTTAGCTCCTTCCTCTACTTTCCTCCGGATCTAATCTTTCTCAATCCAAGTCTTTCCTAACAAAAGTGCAAATGGGGCGATGTTCTCCACAAACTTAATGACTTCAAATTATTCTTCGGTCGATGTTCCATGAGCTATCGTAGCTACGTTAGTAACTCTTCCACATAGGGTTATCATCTTTCCTTTAAACAATCCTATCCCTCCTAATGAAGGAATCATAGCAGGCTTTCCCAAAATTTCCCAAGTTCTTTCTGGCATGATATTCACCTATGTTTCCTCATCCAGAAGACAGTCTATGTTGAAGTCTCCTATTCTTATTTCTATGCACTTCTTTTCTTTTAATATCTCTGGTAGACTGATGTTTCTGTGATCATTCAATGTTTCTTTTAGTTGTAATAACACATATTCTGATTTTCTCTGGTTTTCTATCATATCCTTAGTTTCTTGACCTTCTTCATGGTTTTCTTGTCTCATGTTCATATTTTCAACTTTAGCAATCATTCTAGGGCAATCCAAAACCTCATGATCCACAACTTTACAACAAAGACAAGTAGGACCTACACCAGGGAATTCCTTAGCAAGATGTCCTGGTCTTCTGCAACTATAACATAGTGTCAATCCTCTCTTTCTCTTAAACAATCCCCAACCTTTTCTGTACTACGCATTGGGATCACAGTGATGGACCTGCAATTTGCAAACATTTATTATAGGTTCCTGCATCCACTTGTTAGTCCAAAAATTCTTTTTATGCATAGGAATAACATATCTTTCCCCCTTGCTATCAAATCTATTTAGATCAAATCTTCTTTCTTCTAGATGTGCCCTAGTTTTCATACTAGTACAAAATATGTTAAACATACCTAGATCCATATTTCTGAAGAAAAAATTTCCACTTATCTTACCTTTACTAGAGCACAAAGTTTTAAGATATTACCTCTTTTCTTCATATTGGGATTCTCTTTGTTGGCACAGAGATTCACAAGTCAAGTAGAATACTGCGCACTACAACAACAGATCTACGCACAAAGATTTTTCTTTTCTTCAGTTCCCAACAATCACAATTTCAGGTCCCGACAACAGAACCATTTTTTGGCACAGGGGTAGACCCAAGGTTCAACACTTCAACAACGCACCAACAAAACCCTAACTACTGACCCTTTCGACAACACCTGCGAAGTAAATGAAGTCTCACCCGAGGTAGAGGCACGGGGGGTTGTAGGACTCAGGTGTCTACAACCTAGATGGGACACAGATATGTGATTACACACTTCAATAGAGCACTTAGCCAATAGTATGCATTAAGTTATGATTCTTATTCAATTCGCAGATTAATCCCTAAATACATAACAATTTTGTAATAAACAGATCAACACCTCTAAGCACTTAAGATCAATTCAGATCTAACATTCATTCACATCATAAAGCACTAAGAAATCCTAGATCTATATATCATACATCAAGAACAGTTCACTAAGAAAACATAAACATAAACATCATGAATAACATTGCACAAAGCACATCAACACATGATATACGTGGTTCACCCCAGCGTGGGGCTACGTCCACCAACTCTTCTTCTTCTTATTAGTATTCTTCAATCTACTTATAGGCACCGAGACACAATGCTCGCTCCGCATTGGACAGGTGATCTGCGCACAACGCACTAGATCCACCTTCCTCAAAATCAGGTCACAACACAAAGCCTTACATGATCTGTGCACAAAGCACTTACAAAACGCTCACACTTAGCTCTGCAAATTTCAACACATTCTTGCACAAAGCCAACTAGCCAAGCACTAAGCCGATCAATGACTAGTAACCAACTGACTCCTCCACTAGCTACTTATTTATACATTACAAAAATGGGCCTAAGCATGGGTAAACCCATGGGTTGACATCCCATACCCGTTACATAAACCCTAAAAGCCCCCAAAAGCCCGCAAAATGGGCAGAATCCTGCGATCTCCACTTCGCCTGGGAGCTCCGTCTTCGACCAACTTGTTGAAGTCCCAAAAATGGTCAACCATGACCAGTGTTTCCTCAAAACCTGGTCAAGGGCCAACAATCATCATGGTCTACTGACTTGCAAAAGTTGCAATATGAGCTCTTCAGTATTGTCTGGTACTTCTGCACCATTGGGCAGTGATATGGATCATGACCCTATTTCTTATAGATCTTGCACCATAGTCCTGCTTTTGGTAATGAATTTGGCATTCCTACTTCCATGTACTACACGAATGTTGGACATTCGTTCTTGTGGTGTCCTTTTGTCCTACATGTGGTGCACCAAACAAATTCTCTTTTGTCCTTGTTCTTGTTCTAGTTTAGCTAGAATGTGAGTTTCTTCAGATCCTCTTTCAGCTACTCGATGGATGGATCTGTCTTATGATATTGGTTCTCTTCCAGTTGTAGGGTTGCCTGCATAGCCTCTGCCTGCGTCTGAAACTTCTGTTGTTGTAGTGGATATTTCAAGTGTGGTAACA